>JAUZST010097265.1:0-18821 GCA_034779995.1 Parotocinclus haroldoi
TGTGTGTGTGTGTGTGTGTGTGTGTGTGTGTGTGTGTGTGTGTGTGTGTGTGTGTGTGTGTGTGTGTGTGCAGTAAAATGGCTGCAATCACACTTACACACTATAATATTAAATCAAATAGACATTGTTCCCTGGGAAACCCCCAGGAGACTTTCCTTTATTCTAGCTTGTTTCCATCGACGTAGTTGCCTGTTGCTTTTGTAGGATCTGGCAACCCTGAAATTAAAAACAGCATTTCCGAAATGGCCACCAAACATGACCAAGAAACTCTGCAACATTCATTAAGATTAAGGATCATTTTAAGTTTCTGTGAGATAATAATAATCTCTGTGAGATTATTGGCTGCTGGTTTCAAAGTGGAAATCTGTTTACTGCCGGAGTCATGTAAGCCTATGAGTTTCCCTTTATCTGATTGCCCAAGATTTTCTGCAATTGTCGAATTTTGGACTCGCATACAGAGTTTACTCATCCTCGCTGATCAGTAGCCACCTGAAATCTGAAAGTGTCTCCGTGATTGTAATTTATTCTCATTTAATGATACTTTTCAGACACCAGATGTTAATGTTAAAGATCTTTGTCTCTCAATCTGTGTACATAGTTTGTATGATGGTGCCTGAATGTGTCCTCTTCTGCCCTACAGCTTTGTCAGCGTACAGTCCTGCTGTGTTCGCTCTCAATGACATGCTGAGGCAGCAACTCACCCTCACCAGGTGCTTCATTCAGTCCAACAGACGTCTACACCAATCTACGCTGGAATCCCTGGGGCCTGCCGACTACACATACACCACCCTGGAGGAAACCAAGGAGGTAAAAAGCCATGTTTTTTTAAATACAATGTTCACATAAATTGGGGGATATTTCATAATTTTTTGTGAGCAGCATATTTAGCACTGAAGTATATGGATCAATGTCTGGGTTCTCAGTCATCCAGGTCACGGTAGGCTTGATTGTTTGAAGTGAAGGCAACTGGACGACTTCTTGGTCGGCCATATGAGTTTATGTATAGACTGAAGTTCAGCTTTGGTTTAAACACATTGTCTAAAGCTTTGTCCCAAATCTGTTTGCACGTGCAAGGGTGTTATTAACTGAAACATTCTCTGTAGTTTATCCGCTGTAACAGGCCCACCAGGCTGACGATGGAGGACGCTCTGGAGGAGGTCTTACAGGAGATGAGGGAATATCACTACATTTAATTCCTGCTTACCAAACTTCTGTGCATCCGTGAAATGCAGCAGGAATTGTATTTTCTTTTTTTGATCTCCACTTCTGTCAGGTAGGAGTTTTGTAATATGTGAATAGTAAGATCAACTTGAAGCAGACATTTAGCCAAACTTGACGTTTACATCGTTCTGTTTAATCCCAGTGTTGTTCAGCAGTATGTGGAACGATAGGCTGCGTTCATACTGTAGGTAAAAAATGGTCCGACTTTTTCCAGATTCCTTTCATACATGGCAGTGTGACCAAAAACAAACAAACAAAACCTCTTCAGTTCAGATCTGAGTGCTTTTCACATGTGGTACTGAAATCTGAAAGGTTTCACAGGAATCAGAGGACATTTCATTTTCATTTGGAAATATCCCCTCATTTTATGCAAGAGCAGGATCTGTTCAGACCACGTAAGACGGAGCAACCTACCCAAAAAAAATCTGATGTTTACACTAACGGACGCTGGTGCTTAAAAGTTTGTGAACCCTTGTTTACATACACCTATCACTCGGTCATTTGTTTATTGAGGAAAATGATCAAGTATTACGTGTGCGAGTGGCGAAAGTATGTGAACCTTCACATGAACCGCTTGCCAGGGCCTTTCATATTTCAGTCTGGTTAAGGTCAGGTCACTTTAATTTGATTAGATTACTGTATTTCAGAATTAATCAGTGATGACAAACCTCCCTGGCCCTCTCTACCTACTTTTATGCCAAACAACTGGTGTGTCTATATAGAAGTATAAAAAAAATTCAGGGGTTCACAAACGTTTAAACACCACCGCTGTTTCAGAACAGGAAAAGCCCAACCACTCTTCTGTTTCACATGTGCATTATGAACCTCAGTACCTTCAGCTAAGACTTTATATTTAGTGCTCTAAAGTCCAAAGACTACAGGCTCTTTATTATAGTGAGATTGTGTAAATCTGGGGCTGTAATTTGCTGTCGGTCAGCAGGTTATCCTATCCTGTAGGTTCTGAGTGAACAGATGAGCTACTGTGGAACAAAAAGAATGTGCAAAGAAACAGTGTAGCGCCCCCAGTCGAGTACAGGAATGCTTCATTTTAGAGCAGTCAGCCTGTTCACCATGGCAACGCATTTACAGGCACCGCCCAGCACTGGACCTTGAACCCAATGTGTCCCATTTTCTACCCAAAAGACATTAGCTGACACCAAGACCTACCCAAATGCATAATGTGCACAACAGAAACACTGCATGAGAATGTTTAAAACCTCTTTATTTGTTCTGAGTATTAAACCTAAGCTAAACTCAGTGGACTGCAAGGACACTGATACTGTGTTTAAACTATAACATGACATTCAGATTTGTTACAATGAAGAGCCAGAGACTAGATCAAATTTCAAAACAAAAAGGCGTCACATCAACAAGGGGGCTAAAAAAAAAAATCAGTGTTATGGAGAATCATTCTGTAGCCGACGTCTCCTGCGGGTCTCGATTCACTGGAAAGAGAAGCGGGAATAAATTAGAATTGTAAACATAAGAATCACATTTCTAGTTTAGTTCTTTTAATTATATGTAGGAAGATTTCCAAATGTTCCATCTATAAGGAAGCAACTGATTTCTATGAAGACGAGAGAGGCAGTGAAGCCGTTTTTAAGAAAAAAGATTTTTTTCCAAATCTGCAATTCCACTTTTCACTTTTAAACTTTGCTTTAGTTTTTTTTTTTTTTACTTTTCCTTTACCAAATAGAGAGAGTGGCTCCAACAATGCATACACAATAAAACATTAAATGTATTAAATAGTTTAGAGTTTTGATTGGAGGGGGGTCATTCTGCTTCCTACAGGCCTGGATATCACTGAATAATGTTTTTGTTGGAATCTGATAGTGGTTATTGGAATAAGATAAACACTGATGAGAAATTATTAGTTTCTGTTATTGTATTAGAATATGAAATGACATTTTGTTTTTTACATTTTCAAGAAGCATAAATAAAAAAGAAAAGTCTTAACACTTCTAGTTTTGTTTATTATTTTGCTTTACTTAGAGCTTTCTTAGATACAGTTAGGTATAATAATTTAAACAGTTAAAAATAAACGAATTAATAAAAACAGCACTGAAGATTGTATCTGAAGCAAAACTGAAATCAGTCAAGCTGTAGTGTTCGGTGTTTTGTTAATACAATGGATTGTATTTACAGAATTCAAACTTCATTGGTCCTGAAAGCCTGTTCAAATTTGGATTTGTTCCAAGTGGGAATCAAGTTTCGCCAAATAAATGTGAATAGGATTAATCGGTTCATGAGCCTAAAAGTTTTCTTTACTTATGCTTATATTCGTATGTAATTAATAAATAATTATGTTTTACAAAAATTAAATAAAAGTGTTATATACTGCACAAAATGAATAATAACATGAAATTGAATTATTTTTAGACTGTGGTCTTATCACAGAGGGAGACTGGGGGTGTCTCTGAAATTGCATCCATAGACCGATAAATAGATAGAGATAGATAGATAGGTGTGTGTGTGTGTGTGTGTGGCCACGCCCTTTTCTTTTGCGTTTCATGGTGATTTATATACCATACTGGTGCATTATTGCCACCATCTGGCCTGGATTACATGCTTGGTAGAGGATTGCACCCTATGTACCATGTAGTGTTACAGTTAGGATGTTTTAAGTCAGAGGACCAAAAAAATAAATAAGTTACGTACATCGAACGTACTGCTCGAAACGTTTTGCTTTCCAAAATGCCTTTTACCAAATAAGCAACTACAATATTTTGGGGCTCAGAACCTACCTTTCTCTCTAGCTTTCATCCTCGCAACAAAGTTGTAGCTTTTGTTTCGCCTGTAGTTGACGTACGGATCATCCAGGGGAATACCAACACCTTTGTACTGATCCCACTTATCACGTATGTCGCCCCCTTTAATGGGATCCTGAATGCCCTGCTCTTTTGCTCCGAGCCCTCCAGAACCACTCCATCCTGCAGACAGGGGCACACACACAGCTACTGTTTCAATAAACCCAGACATGCTATAGTGTTTATGTCCTATTCCACACGAGCACAGTGTTTATAAAACACAGCAGCCTACAAACATCACCCAGAAATGACAATACACAACAAATGACACTACATGAATAATAACTGGTTTCTAGAGGTGCAACGATGCATTATGCTCATAGTTTGATTAATTGGTTTTTTTTTTTTTGGTTTTTTTTACATTTACAAGGCAAAACAATCCACTTTTTCTTAAATAAATTAAAGAAAGAATGCTTTTGCCAGGGACTAAAGTTATGACTGGAAACAGGTTTAAAATGATAAATAAAATGATCTATTGTAACTTCGCTCAAAATTAAATAATGGAGTGAAAACATACCTTTTGCATTTTTGAAAAATAATTAAAAAAAGGGTACTTTTCTTGTTTAAATCCAAACCGATACTAAATGAAACTAAATGAAAAGAAATCAAGAGATTTAAATAAGTCATGCATCCTTACACCCTACTGGTTCAGATCTGGTCTGACCGGCCACAGAGCATGAATGGAAGTAAAAGAAAGAGCAAAACATGTGAAGACGATTTGTGAGGTTGTTTAAAATGTGAGAGACAGCTTGGTGCTAAATGTATTTGAAATATTTTATAATCCGTTGTAAGGGACCCACAGCCAAAAGACTGATTCAAACAGAACAAGAGGCTCAAGTCTCACAGCCGAATTGCTTGAATACCCACCCATCTTCATGAGCATCTGATGACCCTTGTTCTCCTCTCCCAGTCTCAGATCAACAGGAGGACCCGGGGGGGCGGATCCCAAGCCGGAAGTGGACCTGCATGCATACAGACATTTAACCACCTTCCCCTAAAAGTGACTATAAGAGAGTAAACCGAGAGACTGTTCACACTCACGGTGGTGTTGGACTGCGAGACTTTGCAGCATGCCGTCTCCTGTCAGGTGAACGCGATCTGGAGCGTGATCTGGAGCGAGAGCGGCTTCTGGATCTTGATCTGGAGTTGCTCCTGCTCCTGAAATGACCAGCAAAAACCTGACAACTCTGTCCATTTATTTCTGTTTTTAATAACAGGCCTAATTTGACAGCAATAAAGCATTATGTTAAAAACATAGCAGGATTTAATATCACAGCTTGAGGGATGAAACAAGTCAAGTGAGATTAATTTCCGTAGCTATTTTTTACAGTGGTGCATTGTCACAGCAGCTTTACAATATTATATTATCTTAATAGGCCAATCCCAAATTGAGCAAGCCTAGGGCGACAGGCACAAGCTCCTCATGGAGTACATGAGTAAACAAACAAATGATAGTATTTCTATATAATTCTTACTGCATTATACTCTTCTATAAGTACCTGTGTCCCAAATACATATGTTTAGTTGAGATTCTATTTTTATACTTGGTATTTAATGTAAAATCATGCACTCTAGAATTATTTTACTCTTCTATGTGAAACCTTGTGCTAATTCAGTGGTTCCCAAACACGTTTTCTTTTTGTTTTGTTTTTTTTCCCAGTTCACATACGTAATGCTGCACATATGGGGCTGTGGTTAAGGTACTGGACTATGGACCAGAAGGCCTAGGGTTCAAATCCCACCTCTGCCACAGTTGGGTCCCTGAGCAAGGCCCTAAACCCACCATTGCTTGGATAGTAAAAAACTACATGAATTGTTAGTCGCTCTGGATAAGGGCGTCTGCTAAATGACGTAAATGTAAATATGTCGTTAGCTTCCAAAATCCACTGGCATTCATACAAAACTGCAACTTATTACTGAACAAAAAACGTGACATCACCTTTACAGTGGAATTATTACAAGTGTATCTTAAAGATTTTTCTGGATCAAATGTATAATTCATTTGCCATACACCCCTCAAAAGCTCCGCCCCCCTGCGGGCTGAGGTGTGTCTCTGAAATTGAGCAGCGTAACTTTGAACCAATCAGGAACAGGGCACTAGATGCTCAGTGAAGTGGATTTCAGTGTAGCCATGGTACCTGGAGCCAGATCTGGAGTAGGAGCGAGAGCGGGATCGGGATCTGGAAGACCTGGAGCGGGAAGATTTGGTGGAGCGGGTGCTGGAGCGAGACGACGATCTGCCTCGACTGCGTGAGCGGCTTCGGGAGCGACTGGCTCGCGTGCTGCGGAGTCCGACATGACGAGCTTTAACTTTTTGGCACAGTTATAGCAACTGGCACAGGGACTCCGATTCGAGTCCTGACTAAAGTACCTACATTATAAACGTCAACCAGTAATACACGCACATAGCGAAGAAATATCATATTTTTAAAAATCATTCATATCTTCCACTCCTGCCCCGACTTCTGTTTTATATATGCAGTGAGCACCCTGCACAGCCGTACACACTGACCTTTTGCGTTTCTCTTGTTCCTTTTTCCTCCTCGCTCTCATCTTAGCTCTGAAGAATTCATACAGGCCGTTCTGCTCCCAGCCCTCACTGCCAAGTTTGAAAAGTTCCATTAAATGACAATAAATTTCCCTCAGATACAAGGCTGAGTACGCACGAGTTGGAAAGTGACCTGTTTCTGGGTCTGTCGTGTGAGGGTGGACTGTAAAAAGCCTCCACAGCAGCCAGAAGACGGTCACTAGGGGGCATGGGGGGTGGCAGTCGGATGTCTTTGGGGTCTAGAGACTTGTAATCATGATCTTCCAACTAGGTGCAAAACAGAGGCAGAAAACGACAAAATCTGACGTTTATACTCGAAACTAAAATTCTGCGTTATATGACTATCTTTAAAATTCAATCTGCTGTATTTAGCTTTTCTCTGAATGTTTACCTTAACCAGAGGAGCCATGAGGCCTGCAGGCAGATCAAAGTACGGGACGTTGGGGACCAGACTGGGATCTTCCTGGGTCACATGCGAGGGAGTTTGCCGCCTTATATGGTGGGACTGACCGTTAAAACCGTGCGGCGGGGGCACAAAGTCCGGGTGCTGATTGCCCCCCCAGGGAGGATGTTCACCCATTCCTGGGGGAGGAATCCTCTGGTTTGGATGATGGTGGGGTGGGGGACCCATCTCTTAAAAGAGCCATTGATGCCTTATTAGTGTTCAGATACTACAAGACTACTAACAAATTCATCGAGTTCTAAAGCAATCACATACCAGCACTGTTATATTTATGAACATGGCTATTATTCTAGGGCTGATAATCAATATTACTGAATAGTACACTAATTTAAATAAGCACTTTCATTCCCCTTAAAGTGCCCTGTCTTTTTTATAGTTTTTAAAAAAATAGTGCTTCAGCTTTATTTAGCCATGGCTTTTCCAGCAATCATTTTAGGGTATGATTAGTATTTGATATTACTGCTATATTGTATGAAATTGTAGATTACGCACAACATGCATACATACATAACCCCTAATTCTTGTGAGGAGTGTATGTGTATGTATGTATGCATGTATGTATGTATACACACACACACACACACAGTGACATTTGTGCAGAGAATAAAACAGATGGGTTACCAAAAACAAAGGATGCTTCATAAGAAGACCATGTCAGTGTGCCAACATTTAAATTTGTTTCAGCCGAATACATGTGGAGAACCACAGAATATTAACAATGCCAGATGAGGTCTGTGCTGAGGGACTTCACCCTCTCCTTGAGTGGAAGATTAACTTGCATTATAAAGGGTGTATGTAAACACTGCACCAGGCAGCAGCAGACCAAACCTTGTTCTGTAATATACATATACAGATTGTTAACAGAAAGAAAGGGTCTATGCTGTCAATCTGTCATTATTGCAGGAAAATCAACCCACTGCATGAGTCCATTGCTCCAGAGGACTGACGGCAGAAATGCTACAATAATCACTTCAGTCTATTACAGTATTGTCTTAAAGACTTGGGTCAATATTAGATATATACCCTGTTAGCAAATGGTATAAATGACCATATAACTTAGTCGATAACCGGACCTAAAACTTTCAAACTTGGATGGATCACTACACTTTACTATCTTTTAACTACCGATCTTTTAACCCTTTTCAGACTGCCATTTCTGAAGTGTAAGGGGAGGTCACCCTAAACACCTCCCATTGTAGCCTATATAAGCTGTTGGTGACCCTAAATGCAATGGCGAACTCTTACTTTGTGAGTATGGACAGTATCAACCTACCTCCAGGAAAGTCCCCCTGTGGGTAATCAAACCGGTGAGGGGGGAACGGTGGGCGTTCAAAGTGATGCCGGGGTGGGAAGTCATCCTGCATGTAGCGTGGTGGAAAGCGGTTGAAGTTGTGTGGTGGAGGAGGCTGGTTGAAGGGAGGTGGCTGCTGGTGAGGAGGAAAAGGGCCCCGAAAGTGTGGGGGTCGCTGCATACGAAAAGGTGGCTCTCTCTGGCTCCATGGGGGCTGATCGGGCTGGTTGCTCCAGGGAGGCTGATCAAACTGGCCACCCCAGGAGGGCGGAGGCTCATTCTGATTACCCCATGGGCCACCAGGGCCACCAGGGCCACCAGGCCCACCTGGGCCTCCGGGTCCCCCAGGACCCCCGTGTCCACCATCTCGAGGGCTACTCCACCCTTGGTCTCTCTCGTTCCACATGCCTTCATGGCTGTTCCAGGGTGGGCATGGAGGTGGTCCTTGAGTGGGGTCAAATGGTGGCTGCGAAAAGGAAGGGGGGGGGGTATAGGGGGGTTGATGAACACAAAAGCATATTACAAATCACATTCTGCTTAGATACTGTTTTCTCATAACCGCTCTCAGAAATGAGTCATTTTCTTCAAATAAAGCCACTTACTGGTTGCTGGGGGTTCCAGCCTGGCATGCCATGCTGGGCTTCAAACCAGCTGGGCTTGTTGGAGGGAATATCAGAGGGAGCAGAGGGATTGGACTCCGGTCTTGTTTGAGAGCCATCGTAGTCTCCTGGAGGTGGACCTGTCATTGGAGGCTTCACATCTGCAGACACAAGCAAATGTTCGAGTCTGATTAAATAACAATTCGGATCAGTATCAGCAGAGCAAAAGCTAACACTGGTGTTTAATGAAGGTTCCTTCTTCATAATAATGCTTGTACTGGTAATGCACTGTTCAACCAAAGCCTGTTTAATGTAATGACTGAGATGTTAAGAATTATGCTAGATAAATAAAATTCTTCCGATATATACAGGTAGCCCTCGATTGATGATGGAGATACGTTCTGGCTACATATATACTGTACATTCATATATCGTGTACATATAGTGCAGCCTATACTAAGCACGTTTAAAACATGACCGCAAACATGGCTTTTCACTGTCAGAGTGCACTAGAGAGTATTGTAGTACCTAATACAGACTTAAAACACTTATATTAAATTAATAGTTGGGCAAAGACACATTAACCTTATTTTAATAAAATTATTATATTATAGAATTATTGAATGATGTATGGAAAGCCAAAAAACGAATGATAATTGCACATCGCCACAACGTTATTCGCTACGTCACACACTGCCGACTTCCTCATCTGTGTGTGTGGAAGTACTGCATAGATTACGTATCGCAAGCCCAGGGAAATTCAAAATTCAGGTTTCTGTTAAATGTGGATATGCCGCTGTTAAACGGCGATATTACAGGACATTTCATTATGGGATATTTCATTTTGAAATATCAACACATTTTCGTGAGCAGTATACAGAAATAACTCACCATATCATAGCTTCAATGTATCACAGATATTTTTTGTACATATATCAAATATTGTATAGCAGATTTCCGCTATATTGGGGGATTGGGCGCCATTTACTATTTTAATTATTTTGCCTTAAAAATGTAAAACAACCTGAAAACGCAGTGTGTGGTACTACTGCTGGAGCTACTTTGTCCATATGAGATTATACACACCACACTATTGGCTGAAGGAAGGCGACCAACCAGAGCACTGTATTCTGTATTCTATTCTGATTGGCTCAGGAAGAGCATAGCCTGTAGGAAAGGTTTATAAGAGATATAGAAGGGTTTATATACTGTATATAAGCCAAAGTGACACCTGCTGACAGAAAAGGGAATTGAAGAAAAACTAGTGGGTTCTACTTTCTTTTTTACAAACAACAACTGTACTGTACTGTTGGGATTGGCCTTTTAAGATAATGTATTAGTGTAAAGCTGCTTTGAAACAATGCTCTGTTGTAAAAAGCGCTATATAAATAAAATTTAATACTACAGTACTAAATGTTTTCATCTTGCAATCAGTTAATATTATTGTGTAAAATATTAAACTATGTTACTGTGGTCATATCTGGTTAATGTCCAGTTTCAACAAAATGTGGACATTGAGGAACGCATCACTGTATTGAAAATTATACTCTCTCACACAGGTACATTAAGTGTTGCTATTGTTTTGATGTCAGTGCACAATACTTTGCATTTTCCCAAAGTTCTGTGAGCTTCATAACAACTGAAACTGCCTAACGTGTTTATCAATGCTTTTTTGATTTTGTTTACACACCAGGCGGAGCGCTCATGGAGGTCTGGTTCCCTCCTTTACTTTCAGCCTCTGATGGTCCTAACTGCCCGACTGCTGTGGCGGCCACAGCGGCACTCTGCTGCTGCTTCAGGTTGGTTATAAACTCATCGTGCTGCGTCTTTAACGTCTGGAGCTGCTGCTGGAAGGCCATCTGAACAGGCTGCACCACGGCAGCGTACTCCGTGATCAGAGACGCCTAAAAGAGGAAAGAAAATTCAAGTTTTGGTATATAAAAAAATTAATTAAAAAAAATAAAAAAAATTAAAAATAAATAAACACACACACACACACACACACACACACACACACACACACACACACACACATATATATACACATTCTGTAACTATAGCAAACCTGAAGCTCTCTAACCGATACATAATTATACAGGGTGAGTCAAGTGTCACAGGACACCCCTTTTATTTCAGAAACAATCGGGAAAGTAGCATATCTGAATACCCCAGCATGTAAATGCTGGCTATGTCCGGCACAAGGCCACCATCTTGAAGGTTTTTTCACTGGGAAGGTGGTCATGTAGCACATCAAAGAAGATAGAATTGTCTTAGAAATTAATTGCCATGCAATTGTCATTGAAGTTTTTGTTATTGTGGTTTTAGCTTTGAATAAATAAAATGTTCAAAAAAAAAAAAAAAAAAAAAAAAAAAACGATCAGATATCGCTTTTAACTGAAGATGCAATTGACAATTCTGATGTCCAGGTAACACAGCTGCTGTATCATAGCAACAGATTTCATCATACGACACAGCAATTTCACACAGCACTGTTAAATCTCTGAAAATTCAGATAAATCGGGACCATGGACAACAGGCCATGTAGCGATCGTTTGAAGAACCGATAGCAACCAAGAAGCCTCAACTGTGTTTTAGGCAGTACTGGTTTAAATAAGCTCCAATAATGCGGTGTATAATTTGTAGTGTGTGTACCTGATACTGGCCCAGTCCCAGGGCCGGACTCTGGAGCTGCTGAATGGTGACGTCATCAAAGTAACCGTTCTTTTCCCATAGCTGCAACAACTAAGAAGGGCAGAGCAGAAGGATTTGAACGTGCTAATAGCTCTTCAGAAAACAATTTTGGGTTAACAAATAATCAACAGTCATTTCGCTGTAAATACAACATAAAACCAAGTAACCATGTGACCTAGTACAATACAGCCATGCCACACTGCCAATATCACATCCATAACACTAGCTTTGTATATAAAGAAAGGTGATACTGCGTGTTCTAAAGGAGATGCACAGCTTGTCAAACACAAAGTCCTCGATTAACGATGGGGATACGATCCAACTAATTCATCAGGTTTTCAATTCAACGCAAAGTGTTGAAAATCTCCCGTAATTTATTGCAAGTCACGACCATAGCTTTTCATCATTACATTTGCCAGCTGTCATCATTCTGCCACTGATGTCACACACTGCCCATTTCCTCATTTGGCACAAGAGATTGACGATGGGGGGAAAAAAAATCCCACCGAAATTCAAAAGGCAGAATATGGGAATATGGGATTCCCATAGCAATGTAAAAAATATATATTGTACTGTAAGTTAAGCCATCACAAAACAGGGAGTTCCTGTATATACAAATCAATATCTTTTGCTGATTAAAAAAATACCAAGAATATTTTTATTCCCAAGAAACGGTGACGTCAGACTTTGGCGTGTGGCTGAACGTACCCGTGCAATTTTCTGCTGCTTGTCTTCCTCCACAGCCAGGAAGCTGGTACAATAGATGGGCACCACCACCTTCTGCAGGGATGCCAGCAGATCCCTCTGGTTCTTCCTCTGACTGAGAGACCATGATAAGACAGGTTAGCACGACACACACACTGGAAAAGGTCAAATACAATAAAGTGGCTTTACTCAATATGCGCTTTAACAACAGAAGCTCTTACCAGTGGTGCAGGACATCGTTCATGAGATAGATGAGGTGCAGTCGGAGCTCGAAGTGGGCCGTCTCTGCCGTGATGCGGTTGCGCAGGTGCAAGGTCATCAGTTCGCAGTGCTGCGGGGACTTGGCGTTGTTGAACATCCAGTTCTTGCCAGCCTGAAAAAGGAATGAAGAGAATTGACCTATAATCTGTTTAGTGCTTTACTGGGCCTAATTATTACTCGGCGGATGAACCCGTACTGAAATGGCATCCTTGGTGCAAGTGTCGATGATTGGCTGAAGGAGGCTATCAAACTCCGCCATGTCTAGCTGTGTTTCCGCACGCAGTTTCTGTGTCTGCTGCTCCACGGCCACCGCTATGGCTGCACTGATCTGCTCCTGTGACGGAAGAAGAGGAAAAATAGTTTTTCAGAACCACAGCAATACAACAGGACCACAGTACAGGACTATTAAACAGAAAGCTCAGAACTGCCAAGCTGTCACAACACAAAATGACCTGGCACATACATTGTATGACTTTATACAGTGGTTTGTCAAATACTGTACTCATTTCACGAGTACGGACAGACCTGTCTCATATACTCTTAGTTGAGTTTTATTTTATTTGCTTTTATGCAAGTTCTGTCTGCCGAAGAGCTGTGGAGTTTTACTTTGTGTCCTTTACGGAACAAAAGCATCAATACACACTTCATACTTTTAGAATTGTAACTACAACACAGGCAAGTCAGGCAGTTACCTGGAGGCTGACCACAACAATACCACATGTCAGAAGTAAGCAGATTCAATCAACCATCGATTAACAGGACTGTATCTGGATGGGGATGAGTAACACACGTGTGTGTAAATGCACTGCTATCTTTACACTTAAGACATTTAGCAGACGCCCTTATCCACAGCGACTTACAATTCATACAGTCTTACAACCCAAGCAATTGTGGGTTAAGAGCCTGTGGCAGAGATGGGATTTGAACCCTGGACCCTCTGGTCCATAGTCCAGTACCTTAACCACTAGGCCACCACTGTCCACAGCGATCTGATTAAATCTGGTTGCTCAGACTGCTTCAATAGTATTGAAATTCACACATGGGCACATATTTAACATAAACGAACGTCTCTCATGACCTGCCAAAATTTTGCTGAAACGCAAGACACTTCTAAATCTTTATTAGCTGTTTGGGTGGACAGCACTGTCCAAAATAATCAGACTCAGAGCTCCATTACACACTTATTACACAGCCATCTGTATCTAAACACTAAGCTTTCAAAGTGGCACCTCGCTCTTAGCTTACTGGGAATTAATGTGACTACTAAGTGGGAACGCTTGTGGTAAAAATCTTATCAGGATACAATTCAGACACGATATGAATCAAAAGACCAAGTGTAAAAGGGGTTTGTCTCTGAACACAACCTATACTGTGTACACTCACTGGTCGCTTTACTAGTTACACCAGTTTCACTGTTTTTAAACGCAAACATCTAATCATCCAATCACTTGGAAGCAATGCAGTGGATTTAGGCATGGTCAAGATGAACTAACCCAGCTGGTCTGTATATTTCAGAAACTGCTGGTCTATTGGGATATTCACACACAACCATCCACTGGAGTTGACATATAACAGTAACAAGAGAATAATTATCTGTTATCTGGTTTAACAAATGCCTTGTAAATGCCAGAGGTCAGATGAGAATAGAAAAGATAGGAAAGCAACCGCAACTAAAAATAGAACTATTAACTAATTAATTCATTCATTATATCATTAACTAATAATATAATGAATCACTTATTATCTCTGAATGCACCAAATCCTGAAGCAGACGAGCCCCATCAGCAGCAGAAGGCCACACAGCGTGCCACTCCTATCAGGTAAGAGGCTAGTTTGCACTGGCTCACCGAAACTGGACGACAGAAGATGGAAAAATGTTGTCTGATCTATCGATTTTTTATTTCTGCTGCAACATTCACATGACAGGGTCAGAATTCAGCGTGAACAACATAAAAGCATGGATCCAGCCTTCCTTTTATCAACGATTCAGATTGCTGGTGGTGGAGCAATAGTGTGGGGGTAATTTTTGGAGCACACTTTATGCCCCTTAATACCAACTGAGCATCATTTAATTTCACAGCCTACCTGAGTATTGCTGCTGACCATGTCCCTCTTCTGATGGCTACTTCCGGCAGGATAAGGTGCTCTCTACAGTATATTTCAAATCAAAGCATTATTGGGATAAAAAAGATTTTTGTTTCAAAATATGAATAAATAAGACTTGTAAAAAATTCTATCGTAATGATATCCATAGACATGATCCTGTGAAGTCCAGGGTAGGCACCAGGTCCCCCCCACAGTCACCCTAATCAAGATAAACGGGGGCCAAAACGGGGTGAAAACAAACGATAACTACGTTGCACTGGTATGAAGTTACGTACAAATGTTTTCAGCGGCAGTGTGAGCGTTAATCCTTTACCAGTCCATACATGCCTGTCACTGCTATTTAACGTTTTGGTGAAACAAGGATTCAGAATGACGCTCTACCTGTCTGAGGCTGTGCATGTGCTGCTCCTGTTGCTGCAGATTCCACTGGCTCTGTTGAATGAGCTCGTCCACTGACGGTGTGCTGGGAGGGATTGGAGGCGGAGGGAGCATCGTCATCGGAGGGGGAACATCGGAGGCGTCTTTACCTGGCGGCTTAGTAACCACTGCAAAAAAAAAATTATAATAATAATAAAAAAACATGGTTACAGATTATAATAGTTGAAAAAAATGCCTTAAACAAGACCTGAAGTTAAACATCCTGAATGATAGGTGGAACTAAAACATGTCTGAGGAAAGGAATTGACTTTGTTGAAGTACGTTCTCAAGCAAAGCCATTCAGTGGGGATTTTAGCATGCATCTGTATTCAGACATGCTGGTTTGTTTGTCATGTTCTTCACCAGGAGAAAGATGCCCAACAAACTGCACAGGGAAAACGGGACTGCATGACTGTCCACGTTCTACAATCACACAAACCAATTACAGATGCACCGAAATTTTGAACTGAAAATGGCGCTTTCAGATATTTCAGGGAGAAAAATAAAAAAATAAAAAATTTTGACCGACAAAACGTTAAGACGAGCGGAAACGAGCTCATAAACGACCACACACTGAAAGTCCGTGTAGAGCCTTTTAAACACTGTGGTATGCACATACTCAACATCACAACAACATCACAACATCTTTCTGCGTTCATGTTTTGGCCATACATAGTCCATTAAAGATCATTTTAAATGTCATGTGGCTTCAAACAAGGGCTTTAAATAGCATGGGATGTGATTAAAGAGGAGGCGTCAGAAAATCTGAAGAACTCTTGAACAGGCATGTAGTAGCAATAAAGGGATTAAAAACACCGTGCCGTATGAGTGCAGATACATTCAGACTGAGATTAACGATGTACTATAAACATCGGCTGTGTGGAATTATTTCACAAAGTTATCTGTGGTCACTGTTCGGGTGTGGTATTATTTTGTATTGCGTTCTGTTAGGGGGGAAAAAAAAACCATCTGATGCAGTCATTTCAGTACCGTTTTCGGTCAAGAATATTTATTTCGGTGCATCACCGCAAATAATGTAACAACAAAAAGGAGACGAAGTAAACATCTTCAAAGTCATCCGTTTCACTCTGATTTAGCTTGAACGTACGGCGCTAGAAGCAACGAAACAGCCCATTTTATAACCAAGGACAGAACATAAGACAAAAAATGTCTTCTCAACAAAATGAACTCACTGATGAGGCAATAACACCGGACGATACCAGGCAGGGTGCAAGGACAATACAATAATTACAAAGTACTTAATTGGGCTAGTAAATACCTTCCATTTTATATTCATCATCATGAGTGGTTGGATCTAAGAGGAAAGAATACGATCTTAGACACACACAAAGCACAGTTACACATGTACTCTGCAATACACACCACATCAGACTAACGTTTACTCTGCCATACTACAGCGAACATTGAAAGACTGAACTGCACGTACGCTGCTGCTGTTCGATCGCAAGCTTGTACTTGTAGTATCCGAAGTATTCGCCACCGAAGAGAAAGGAGAATTTAGGGTTCTCCTTCTGTTTCTCCATGGTCATCTTTTCAAACTCTGGCCCATTGCGGGCCACAAACTGGGCCAGTTTGTCGATGACATTACGTAGTTCTTGGTCTGTTGAAACACATGCAATCAAAAGGTTGGTGGGCAGTAGAATGTCAAAAATCAGCATGAAATAAATCAGGCAAATATTGCATTATGATATAACATGGTCACTGAATAATCTACTTGGTTTTAAACCAAAACCCAGTAACAAAAATATAACTGTACCCTACATAGCCAAAAATTTCTGGACACCGCCAAAAAAGATATTTAAGAAGATTCCGCCTAGCAATGTGTTAGTCTGCGTTTCAAATCAAGTATTTAAATCTTCTCATGATTTTATCTTTGTCTACAAAAAGGCTACGTAATTTTATTTCCCCATTTCCAGCAACGTCCTTAGCAGTTGAATTCTGAATAAGACAAGAAAAAGTCTTGTAAGTAAAAGACTGCTTGGTAGTACAAATAATGCCTAAAGCATGAAACAGTTTCAAAATCGATTGGAGTACTTAAAATATTGAAGACTGAGGTGTCGGAATGACCCATAATCCCCCTATTTCAATGGTACTTAAAGATTTGAGGGATTTCAGACATTTAGTTCGTCCAAGATTAAAACTAAAAGCTTTTAATGATGTGTGGGGAATACACCAGAAGAATACACTAAACAAAAACTTGTTTTGAATAAAAGAAATGTTTAAACAGTAAATAGAGTTGCTTATTGCAAGACCACGGTCGAGAAGAAAGACGATGGTTGCATCACATTCACAGTTTCAAGGCTTCAGACTCGCTGATTATTTAAATCCGTTGTATCCGAGATATTCTGTTGATGCAAGACGGTCTACCAATAAATTTGATCTAGAACTACAAGTGTTGTAGTGACCTACATGTACTGCATTCTTACCCTGAGCGTCTTCCAAACGAATACAATTCAAGTTTGCTCAAGGACCTAACAGTAGCAGTTTGACAGAGGTGGGATTTCAACCCCAGACTTTCTGGTCCACAGTCCATTACAACCTTTACTAGGACTACAAGTGTGATTTCTGCCAATGGTTATTTTTTAATGAATGAAATACAAACTGAAAGGATGATCACATGTATGCACAATTACACTCAATAAGTAAGCAGTAATTTAAAAAGCAGAAATATTTAACATCGTTCCCCCACTGGATTATGTCCAAATCCTGACAGGATTTGTTAAGGGTGCTCAAACTTTTGCACAAGACTGTATAGGTACAACATTTTTAGTATATGAACCTGAATGAGGTAGATTTCGTAATATCTTTTGTAATATTTATTTAATAAACCTGCAGTTATTAGAGGTTGCTAGCTTATACTTTGTATAAGATTAGTCCATGGAGAACTGGTAACAGTGCATTAGTGCTGTTGCTAAGCTAATGCTAACACCTTAGCCATTCAATCTTTCTGTGAAAAGACTTCAAACACTAACTTTGTAGCACGTCACACATTTTAGATATTATTGGATCAATTTATGACGTACTTTGAGCCTGAATTAAATAAGTACGAATTAACTTTCATGTGACCACGCACTTGAGCTGAACTAAATGACTGTAGCTAGCAGCATGCTAACATGTAGCTCATTTCATTTAGCGCATTACCTTCAGGAGGAGCAGAAACATCCATGATGTAAAGCAGCCGTTATTCTGTGTAACTACAACTCTGTCCAAATCGTTTGTGAGACAATGGTCGCTCTTTATAAGAGCTGAATATTAGATTTACTTCTGCATAAATGTAACACATGAATCCACCGGGCACACAAACACTTTGCATCGGCGCTAAGCGGCCTGTTTCGGTGATCCTGAATGAAAGCCGCTGCTGCTTCATATCGCCACCTTCATCACAGAGGAGACATTACAAACAACCACATCTACCAAAAGTATTTAGACACCCGTAGATTTTCATTTCTTCTGTTGTTTATGTCAAGTTGCACGTTGTATGTTTATTTGCATGTTTTGTCTTCAGCAGGAATCCCGTGCCTATGTTCAAAATGACTTTATTATCACCCTAGCCAGGAAAATTTCAGCATTTAGCAGACACCCTTATCCAGAGCAACTTACAACTCATACAGTCCTACAATCCAAGCAATGGTGGGTTAAGGGCCTTGCTCAAGGACCCAACTGTGGCAACTTGGCAGAGGTGGGATTTGAA
>JAUZST010097276.1:0-73612 GCA_034779995.1 Parotocinclus haroldoi
ATATTATATATATATTTATTTATATTTTATATATATATATATATATATATATATATAAATCATGGGATATTTCAAAATGAAAATGTAGCGATTGAAAAAATACACATTCTGTTATGCTCATTACTTTATTTGTTATTATTTATTTGGTATTACTGTTACTACAGACTTACATTTTGCACTTAACATTTAAGTCAACCATGAAAAGGATGAGTCCTTTTTCAAATCTTGGTCCTCCCAAGGTTTCTTCCTTACAGTGTTGATTGAGTTTTTCCCTGTCACTGTCTGCCTAGGTTTGCACAATTTAAGATTAGCCTTATTAGATGATATAATGTTGTAAAGCTGTTTTGGGACAGTGCTCCACTGTAAAAAGCGCTATATTGATTAATCTGACGAGTTACATACAGTTACTGATTTAAAGATACTTAGATTGATCTGGTTATTAAACACCAGTTGCTGCCCCTGCTACAGAAAAGAAAATATTGTCATTTTAATGTCGTATTAATATAATGAACCCAGCTAAAGTGCATATCTTATTTCTCTACATGTCTATTTAAGTGACCCAGGACTTGAGACTACATCAGATTTTCACAAAAGTTATAAAAGTAGAAAAAGAGAACCCCGTTACATGGCAAAACTGCTTGGTCATTTTTAATGAAGAAAAATATCTGTGAGTTCCATAAGTAAAAGTACCTTTGCGTTCAGTATCTCTTCCAGTAACTGTTGATCGGTCCTGTACATTGTCTTGAAGCAATCTTAGCTCAGTCCTCCATAGGGAACAGCTTCAACTCTGGGATATTGTTGGTTTTCCTCACATGAACCGATTTCTATTGGATTAAGTTCAGCCACCTTGACTTGGTCATTGGACAGAAGTAATATTCAGTCTTTTTGTAAAAATTTAATACAATTCTTTGAAAGAATAACTTGCATGCTTCAGATCAATGTCTTGTTAGGTTGAGATTTATTCTTGAGCAGTACTAGGTATTATTCATCAAACCATCCTGGTCCATATGTAGCAAAACAGGCCCAAGTTGTGAGGCTGCTCCCACCATGTTTACAGATGGGGTTAACGCTTTTTGGCCTATCACAGTGATCTTGATCAAACTACAAATAGGAGGCGTTGTCGATTTGGAGAGCAAAGGGTTTCACCTTCCATCGATGCCGCGCACACAATTTGTTGGCCAGTATGCTCTGTATGGTTAACGCAAGAAATTTAACGTGACACACCCAATGTGAGAGAGACCTTTAGTTGCTTAGAAGTTACCCCGGGATTCTTTGACATCTTGCAGATTATTACTTGCTTTCTTTTGGGGAAGAACGCTTCTGGGGTTTGTAACCTTGGGCTCGGATTTACTCCATCTGGAAATTTGCAGACAGCAGAAATATACAATATCTAATCTGACTTACAAACCAGGAGGAATAAGCTTTTTATATAAACTTGCACACTATGACAGACAGGATGGAGAAAGTCACACTTCTATCTCTGTATTTTCATTGCTGGGGAATGTCTGCAAATAAGTGTCATCTCAAGACCATAAGTGACTGCCACACTTTGTCTGACAGTAGATAATCTTTCGTGTACAAGATGCATGAAACCAGATATCCAAACAACAATCCTGACGAATACCACCACACTGCATGTTCTTTTTCTGATCTGTGAAGCGCAACGACTATTGTGTTCAAGCAATCGCCACATCAGAACAAACCACTTTACAACACAATGACAATGAGTAATGCTTCACTGAACTCCTCTTTATTCTGGTACAAGGCACGTCGTCTTTTTTTTTATTCACGGAAAATTTGCTAATGTGCTCATTGGGTATCTGTCCAGTTCCATGTTTTACATTTGGCACTGACCTCAACCGCATATGCATAACCACCCCTGAGATGACAGAAAGGCTAATAAACCTGATAGTCAGTGCTAAATACAACGAAGCGTTGTCTCAAAAGAACTTTAGCAATATCTAGCCCTAATTGAGCAAACCTAGGTTTACAGTAACAAAAATAAACAGAAACTAAATATAAAAATGAAGGGACAATTAATGGTATTGCACTTTCTAACAAAGTTTCATTGCATTTCACATTGCTCTACACAAACGCCCTCTTTACTGATTAAATCTGGTACATCAACACTAAAGGTTATATGGAAATATGTTATATACATATTCGTGATCAGTAAATCTACTGCATGTCTGTGGACTACGGGAAGAAAACTGGATTACCCAGAGCAAACCCACGTGGACACAGTCAGGACATGTAGACTCAGAAAGCACCCAGGCCCCCCTGAGCCACTGCGCCACCCAAATTCTCAAAGAAAACCCTACCACATTAATCTATGTGTTATTACCTGAATGCTCAATACTGAAGCCAATACTTCTGAATGGACAAACGTAGGTCAAGAACCAGGTTATAATCAGTATAAGTGTGTTAATCTAGAGTCCCTGTATGAGGTCCAAGCACATTCCCCAGCACAGCTGCTGGCTGCAATATTGGGTAGCTCGACACTGCATTTGTGATTTATGAGATCCTGACCCAGGTGCTGCCCTGATTGAACTCATTGCTACCATCAGCAGCAGACCGACAGAAAATAAATACGCTTTCAAGCTTTATTTGGTCTGGTCCCGGTTGGCATGCAGGCAGTGTGGATTAATGACTGCCCTATCACTTCCTAATTACATACCAGTGGATAATTGGGGACTCTGACCATATGCATAGGTATGTCAGTCAATCCAGGTTGTATTTCTGCATTTTAGCCAAAGCAGTAATTAATGAGAGGGGGAATGAAAAGTGGGTGGGGTTAAATTTGATATACAAGTGTAATTCATAAAGAGCTCACGTGGTTACTGACGCACTCTGGGAGCACTAGAGGTGAACCTACCTTATTCAAAGGTTCCAAAGAAAGACCTTCCTTAAATATATATAAAATCTTAAATGTTTGTCTTTATGGCTGTTCATACACATTCTTATATACACTGCTCCCAAAAATTAGGTGACAGTTCTAAATAACTATCCCAATCCCAATCCAAATATCCCAATGAAAAATCCCCCAATATTTGTGAGCACTGGAGTGACGAGAAGAAAGGTGGGAAAAGAGCAATAGTATGAGTTCCAGAATGGCACCTGCCAGTTATGAGGAAAAGCAACAGAGGAAAAACACCCACTTTCACAGGCCAGTCCCCTGAACACAAATACAAGTTAGTGTTTTCTTTTACAGATACAATTTACGTGTTCATTTTTCTCCAAATACACTTAAATGTGGTACATATTCACTTCAGGTATCAAATTTATGCATTTATCAGATCAACTTCGGATCACAATTGAAGCTATATTGAACTTTCTTCAGTTGAAGACTTTGATTGGTCTGGCTTTAATCACCATTAGCTTTTTTCATAAGTCTTAGTTTCTTACTTTCTTATCCATCTGTTTCCCTGTGCTACTCATAACTTTTTCATAATTTTAGCTTTACTCTCTGTGTTTCTAGATCTCTTCTGCTTTCGTTATAAATCTTCTCTTTAACAATCTTTAGCATAGACTCTTTTGTCACTTAGATAATTCATTCATCATCTTCCGCTTCATTCATCACTGGCTGGCCCGCTTAACACGGGAAGAAGCAGAAGTACAGAACTGACTTGAAACCTGTGCTTAGGGCTTTTCTTAGGAAAAGAGGTAGCTTTTAAGATGAACGGTCGTTTGCAAAATTAGAATGTACTGTATCGCTTTGACACATGGAACCCACCAAGACATCACTGCGTGCCAGTCACTTCCTGTCGGGCACAAAAATACTCACTATCAATACTGTCACAAAAGTTTGCTGATGATTTAATCTGGCAAGCAAGTCAAGGGATTAAGTAAACAAGTCATTTTGCAGTGGTGATTCCGACAGCAAATTTCAATTAACAGTCATTTCTCCATGCAGGATGAGAAGCTGCTGCTGAGTCCCCAGGCGATGCTGATTCTGAGGCTGTGATATGGAATGGGATGATTAATGTATCTGCTGACAAGCTTTATTTAGCAAGATTTGAAATTGTAATATTTTACAGAAATGTGAAATGGGAGTAGTAACCGACTTGCAAATTCCACTATTTTATCATTTTTAAATGTATTTATTTAACCTTTTATAAAGGATATATAAATATTAGGAAGGGATCTAAAAGTGTGAGGTCACCAGTGAAGGTGCTTCTGTGTGCATTTCAACCATCATCAGCACGCACTTCAAAATCTGATGTTACCCAAATCATCACAATATTCCAAGAACATATTTTGTTCTAAATGAACACTTCAAGTGCCCCCATAAATGCTCAGTTTGGTTTAAGCCATTTGACTGTGCAGGAAACTCCATAACAGTCAGCTATCTAACAATATCTCCACTGCATATTATTATTATAATATACTATACTGCTGAGAGCCTTTTTTTTATAAAGCAGCATGGGAAGCACTTATGCCAGATCCAGTATCTGATATAAATATAAAGGCTGATCGTTAGGCGTTTACAAATGCAAGTTCAGGCAGAAAACTTTGCTGAAACGAAAATAAACTCTGCTCTTTGTGGCATGGATTATACAACATATAAAAGATTTGGACAAAAAAAAATAAAAAATACAAAGGTATTTTGGAGATTCTTCTCCATGGTAGTACGATTGCATCACATAATTAATGCAGATTTTTCAGGTCTGCCAGATTCCAAAAAAGCTCTATTGGATTCAAACCAAAATTAAATGCATTTCAAACGTTATTTTTATTAATTTTTTTTACAAGCATTGTCTTGAAGCACCAATACAATTATCAAACTCCCTAAATATCATAAAGGAAAAACCTTGGGAGGACCAAAACTCAAATTCTGGATGATATACGTATGAATTTAAATAGGTTAAAGAATGTCTACCCCAATAATAATTGTTTACTATATGCCATCACTTGGTAGCCAAATGGAAAATGAGTAAAACATGCACATGGAGGCATTTGTTGGGTCCATGCGCTGCCAAATTCGGACTCCATCATCGGCGTGCCTCTGCAGGAAACGAGACACACCAGGCTACAGTCTTCAACTATCCACATCTGGTGCCTCCAGCCACTGCAGCATCAGCATTCTGTTACTGGCTGACAGCAATAAAACAAAACATTGGAGTTTTTTTTTGTTGTTTTTTTTTTAAACAAACTCTAGATATGACGGCTACTTTTAAGAAGGGGGTCAACCCGATTCGATTTCCTGCCCTGAAGCTGAGGTAGACTCCTCTCAAGAGAGACTTTGGTACTTCCTCCTCGTTTTAAGTTTTTCAGGTTAGCTTTTGCTGTCATCAAAAAACACCGCCCTGTACGGCTCCCATTTTTTATGACCTGACTCATAAGTCTCCATGGCATCCATTTTATGTGGTGTATTGTGAGATCATGAATGCACCGCGTTTCAGCGGGCCTGCTGTCAAATGTGAAAATGGCATTTTCTACATTCTGTCAAGCACGTGGCACGAAACCGGAGTCTGCTCCTCAGAAGTACTAGCAGTACAGTTACTTTTTTGTTTACGACTCCAAGCTAATGTCTACCGCATGGAGAGAGTAAATAGAACCTGGACTGCGTGGCACAACTCAGCCATGCATAAATGTGATTTCTTTTGTAGAAAATGTAGAAGAGAGCGTACAAATGTTTACGGTACGTATAAGCAGATTTTGCGAATCGAAAAAAGAATAATTAGAGAATCAAACGCCTGTAATCATATTGAGGTGGTGGAGAACGGTTAGGAAACAGCAGCACTTGAAGAATAACGACAGCTCTAGACAAGCGCATTGAAGCAAGCAAATGTGAATACAATGGTGATCGTTTGGAGTTTTGATATTACAGGCGTATGCTGTCATTTCTAATTCTTGGACAGAATTAACTGGTCAAATACATAGAAAATATTCGGAAATCGGGATTGCAAGATTGCAAGAAAATTGCAATCATTACAGCGCTAATGTAAATGATTACAGGTGTGATCTATTTAAAGACTAGGACATGCCACTAGGACGTCCTATAGGCTACTTTTAAGAAGTGTACCTCTTGGTGAGAGATTGTTGATGCTAGACATTAATCTATGACTCGTTTGCCCAGAGAAGGGCCTGTAGATTAGCTAAAGCGGACTTCCCAGCTGGTCCCATAAACTGTTGATAAATCTGGTAAGATGACAGGTAAAGAAAAAGTGTAATATTTACATTTACAGCATTTAACAGACGCCCTTATCCAGAGCGACTTACAACTGATACTGATACAACTGATCTTACAATTAAAGCAATGGTGCATTAAGGGCCTTGCTTAAGGACACAACTGTGGCCAGTACTTTAACTGCTAGGCTACTGCAGTCCATCATATATAATATATATAATATAGCTGAGCCATTCTTGGAAAACCCTCGCTGTCTTTGACAGGGAAGTATGCCCTTTTATTCCGTCTTGTGGCAAGACCAAGTTTCTAATCAGAATTCCCACTGTAATCATTTGCATATCTGCCCGCGAGTTTTGCAAGTTTATTTTTTGCCAGTGATGGTAATTTAGCTGAAAAACTAAAAACCTTTAACTTTCTTCAGTCAACCTATTTTTTTTCATGGCTTTAAGCATCATTCCCTTATTTTTGTCTACAAGTATAGCTAATTTATGTCCGAACAGAAGAAAACTAGTATGACCGAACCCTGCCGACAGAAAAAAGGCTCGAAAATCACGGGCTCGAAAAACAAAAAAAAAAATGTTCCGTTCATTTTATTTATTTCCAAATGTTCAAATTTTATTAAAAAGATACCATGGTAAGAAATTGAGTACAATTAATATTATTGTTTAAATAAAAAGCTACGTTTCTAAACCTCGAGGTCCGATCAACGTCGGACGTCTGTTTCACTGAACGTAACGTGGAGGTTAAACGATGGCCACACGTGACCGGCTTGGTAAATTAACCCCAAAAATCCTGGATGAGCAATCCAAACAGATTGTTCTTTTAATCCAGCGATAACGGGGAGGCTTTCAAAAACCAATCGAGTTACGATTGATTTCATGGGGTTAATGAGGTTTCATATCAAAACCACCGAAGAGCTTTTAGGTCCCAACAGCTAAATGAATGTCCGCTTAAATTACATCTTGTGATAATTACACAGTGTGCAGAAAACGGAACCTGTCATTAGAGATGGAGGTTCAGTGGAGTGCTGGCTTCATTTCATTTGGGTCTTTGAGCCTTTAACTTTTATTTGTAGCAGTCAGAGCAAGAAACTGACATTACGCAAAGCACGTGGGCCAAAGCGTCTGACAGTGGAATGAAAAGCTCAGAAGCTCAGCTTATATAGTATCTTACATAGTAAAAACTACAAACAGGGTCTGAAAAATATAAGGCGTCCTATCCAAGCACTCCAGTCCATAATGACATGCTATCAGTAGTGGACATGTAGCTGTGCTTTCTGGCGCAGAATTAAATGAGAATTGACTGCTGGCAAAAGGGCTCATGTTCCATTCAGGACAAGACCACATGAACCACAGTCACTTCTAGATGTCATGAATCATAGCCATGTGGCTCGACTATAAGGTCAGGCTGAGCTTCTGGCAATATTTTATAATGGCATGGGTTCAAGACCGTGAGAGCCCCCGATTGCATTATATTGGGAGCTTAAGAGTCCTAGTGACATTATCAGTTTAATTGGGTAATTCATTTAGATTTAGAGCAAAGACAAATCGTGTGTAATGGAATCCATCCTAACAAGCATCTGTAAACGTGCATTTTTATGGAAAACGGTAATAATTGTGACGTCCCAGTTTACAGCTGCAGAGTGATACAAAGTACGACCAGTAGGGGCCAAAAGGTGAGCATGCTTTTTTGCATTAAAAAAATGTATATTAAGCTTTCCATCATTAATTTGGCAAAACGGTTAATCCCCGATTTACGATGGGCACCCTTTTGCACCGTTTCTTAATTGACCTTATTAGACTGATGCAACCTGACTCGTGTGGATAAACAGCAAAGAACAACGTACTACACAATTGTGCCTTAAACGCCACATGTAGAATAAATATTATTACATTTAATAAACTTTCCCACAGCAACATACATTCTCAAAATATCACATCGTCCATAGTTTGCTTTTTTTCAGCAATTTTTCTGCTCCTATCCACAGCTGTTTAAAAGGTCTAGCAGATTTTTAGATGTTAAACCTCGGATGTTTCAGAGAGTTGTTTTCATTATTATGACCATGAGTGCTGCCAGGGATTTTGAGTCCCATGAAAAGACATTACACTGGGGCCCTCCACCCTATGATCCCAGGCCAGTCCTGCCCTAAAACTGTAATATTGTTCACATACAGTGGAATTCACTAACTGATCTGATACTCTCTATAAGAAAAGCACTGCAGACCATATTTTACAGTTAAAATACAATCTAATAGTAAAATTATAAATTGAATGGAAAACAGCATTAATACAAAATATAAAAATAGGCATTAACCTCTTTGATTAAAATGAATTACCATTATCATTAGTCAAGATTTATAGTGTTGAGTGATTTTTATTGTAAAACAATTTAATTGTAAAAATTCCCACTGAGCCTCTGCAATTATGTCAGGGACAAGTCGTTCAACACACTGCTGCTCACCCATTTCTTCATCTGGGTGTGAGGCTGTGAAATGGGGATTGGCAGGCAGAAGCTGTTTCTGCCCGTCACAGCACATGGCAGAGACAGGGACTCGTAGCCCGCATTGACTGAATGTCGACTAAAAGAGGTGCTGAATGTAAACAATGAAAAAAAAATTAAAATAAAATATGAGTTAGAGTTTTAAGTTGTATATTTGATGAACAGTGAAACAAATGTCCTAACATTGAAAAACAAGTTTTAAGTTCTAACACGTGTTTAGGACCCCTGTCAGTCACATGCTATTAGAAACGTCCCAACTCCCCCACCCTCACCCCATATGGTTCCTCTGATTATGATCAGGCTACACGGTTTAAGTTATGAAAAAGACGAGATAACTTGTCATCTTGACACATGATCCTCAGCGATTCCATGACATTTTGGCTAGGCCCTCGTGTTTATTAAACAGAATTATTTTCTGTTGAGTGGCAAAAGTATGCGAACCTCTAACAATAGCAGTTAATTTGAATGTAAAATCAGGTGTTTTCAATCAATGGGATGACAAACAGGTGCGAGTGGGCAGCCTGTTTTATTTTAAAAAAAAAAAAAAAGTCTGCTCTTCACAGCATGCTTGTGGAAGTGCATCATGGCACGAACAAATAAGATTTCTGCATACCTCAAAAAAAGTGTGCTCATCAGGCTGGAAAAGATTACAAAACTCTCTCTAAGGATTTTGAACAAATGCTGTACAAAATTTTATGCAAATGGAGGAAATTCAAGACCTTTGTGACCCTCCCTGGAGTCGTCGACCAACAGAGATCACTCCAAGAGCAAGTCGTTTAATAGTCGGCAAGGTCACAAAGGACCCCATGGTAACTTCTAAGCAACTGAAGGACTCCCTCACAGTGGCTAATGTTAATGTTCATGAGTCCACCATCAGGTGATCACTGAACAACAATGGTGTGCAAGGCAGGGATGCAAGGATGAATCCACTGCTCTCCAAAAAGAACATTGCTGCTTGTCTGCAGTTTGCTAAAGATCATGCGAACAAGCCAAACGACGATTGGAAGGCTAATCTGCCCATGAACTGAATCTCAAGAGAAGGTGGGTAATGCAGAAAGATAACGACCCTAAGCACACAAGTTGTTCTGCCAAAGAAAGGTTAAAGAAGAATAAAGTCAAAGTTCTGAAATGGCCAAGTCAAAGTCCTGAAGTTAATCCCAATCGAAATGTTGTGGACGGACCTGAAGCGAGCGGGTAATGTGAGGAAAGCCACCAACATCCCAGAGTTGAAGCTGTTCTGTACGGAAGAAAGGGCTAAAATTCCACCAAGCCTGTGTGAAGGACTGATCAACAGTTACTGGAAATGTTTAGTTGCAGTTATTGCCGCACAGAGAAGGGGGGGGGGGGTCACACCAGATACTGAAAGCAAAGGTTCACATACTTTTGCCACTCACAAATATGTAATATCGGATCACTGTCCTCAATAAATAAAGAATAATGTTTTTGTCTCATTTCTTTAACTGGGTTCTCTTTCTACTTTTAGGACCTCTGTGAAAATCTGATTATATTTTAGGTCATATTTATGTAGAAATCAGATCTCAAAGGGACTCCACATAGAAAGGACCCAGGCTGCTCCATCCTGGGATTGAACCCGGAACCTTCTTTCTACCCACCAAGTCACCGTGCTGCCCCTGCAAAATTATCTTCAACCACAAATGGAAAATAAGCGGTGGGTTCAGACACACTGGTTTAGATGGAAATTGCAATGCAAGATTCAATAACTCAACCAGCTCTGAAGCTCATCACTTATTCTGTAATCCCATTCTGCAATGAAGGAGGGAATTCTGCTGAAGCCAGTAATAGAGTGTGAATCTTTCAGAGATAGAGTGGCAACGTATTCCTCATGTGACGGCAGTATGCGCTTATTGGCATGCTAAAATGGTAGCACTGCAGCTAATGTTTAGGCTTATTTCTCTGTGTTTGGCTAAAGGAACCAAGTTTGTAGAGGATTGTGAGGATCAAATGCCACCACAAGAGGACCAAATGAATCCACAGGGATTGTGGGCAAACTCCTTTTGAAAAGCCAACACAGGTCAAGCTCAGATGTAGCATTAATTAGTTATACTTTATAATACTTCAAAGGGAAAGTCACCAGTGATACAAAGATGCCCAATCAGCATCCCATACTCCACCCAGCCACCCCAGCAACCCCCTGGGAACAGCCTGAAGTGACTAATCTGATTTATTTTCACTCCAATCAATGTTCTATCCAATCTCACCTGATTCCTTCATCCCTAACCTACTTGTATTGTCTCAGTTTTGGCCGTTCTCCCAGACTGGAGATCACCTTTGTCAAGTCAACAACTTTTCAGGCAAAAGGCTCCACTGGTTTTGAAGGATTCTGAGCAGGTATCTGCTGTTCATATTCCATACCTCACCAGCACATGCAGACCCACTACCCCCCAATCAGTTCCGCCTTTTTCTGGGACGATTCTCAATTGGACGCCCATCTCCACAATCCTGTCCTGCAAGCCCAAGTAAAAATACTAAATGCTGCCACTCTACAAACATTCTGGACAGGTTGATTCCTGGATATCCAGTCATATCTGTACTGAACAATGATATTGGTGATGTGATGCTTTTACAAAACAGATGCAAAAAAGAACTTTTAATATTGTTGAGGCTCAGTTACCAGTGCAGCTTTATAAAATGGCATTTTGTAAAGGACATCGTGTCTGGAAACACTTTCAGACATTTAGAAAGACAGGAATCTAAAATAAACAAACTGAATGCAAGTCTCTGAAGATTAATAATAACACACTGTCAAAATGTGTTATGCTCACAGATTTTTAATGAAGTCCTTTCAAATGTGAAGGCTATGAACAGTAAACCTTGCAGAATCTTGGCCTAAAGTGCGGTTAAATTGCAAAAAAAAAAAACATTTTGGAGACAGCTCAGGTGAAATGTTTGTTTTTCTGGACTATAACCACACTGAGGTCATTCTCATCACTGCCTAAACTTGGCCTGGGTGCTTGATGGCTGCACCATCTGTGTGAAAAGCTTAACCTTCGAGCCAACAGATGAAGCATGGAAAGGACAAACGTTTAAAACATCTACAAGTGGCGAGTAAGCCTGTGTTTCTCAGCAGGTCTGGCCTGAATTGCGCTCTTGATCCATTTGATATGTCATTAAGCAGGTGACTCGTAACACTCGTATGACAGGAGGCTTGTTATGAAAACTGGATGAGTTACACAGTAACTACCACAGCATTGACCAGACATTCTTCACGTGTCACCAATTACCTTTCTAAGGGTTACTTTGGGGGAATGGCTGCAACTCTTCGGCAGACTTTTTTATGCAAACTTGTATGGCTGATTTACAGTAAATGGTGCTCATGTTTGCCATCTCCAACCCCATCCATACTGCCTATATATTTTCTCACCTATAACTATACAAACTGGTTCACGTTCACTTGTTTCATCTGGCTAATTTTCCATGTTTTCTGAACATGGAACTGCTTATCAATTCATTCTGGCTACCATTAAATGGACGCATCAGTCGTTTCAATCCTAGAGAAGCTCGTGTTTCAGTGGTATTATTTGCATGCGGTTTTACCTTTAATATTAAATTACAGTAGCCTAAATAGATTGTTATTATGGCCATGTCTGGTCCGGTTTCACAGTGGTCGTTAAATGGCGCATACCTGCAGTTGTGAAGCTTCTTTTAGAGACTGTTGGAAAACTGTTATACAAGTTCATCTAACTTGATTTAATGTCAGTATATGAATATCAAGTGCAGTCATGGATTCAAGTGGGGAAAACTTTTTCAAGACGCAGTCATGAGACGTGATGCATCACATTTGTACTTCCTTAATATGCAACACTGAACCCTGGAAATTATTTATTTGATATGTCTCTATAGATGGCTCTGGGGAGAGGAGAGTTTATTGTGAAAAATCAATCACTGAGTAATCTTTAATGTACTGCACAAGCCCATGTTAAATCAGAATCGCTCATTTGATTGGCAAAAGGTACTCTGAGGAAATAAAGGCATTTGCCGTTTTACGTCCACAGTACGTTCTTTGAAACAAGACATTGACTGAAGTGGATTTTGACTACATTAACAGTCAAAATATAATATGATGTATACACTTACTGGCCACTTTATTCGATATACCTGCACAGTTGCTCATAAATGCAAAATATCTCATCGGCCAATAGCATGGCAGCAAACCTACTGAAGTTCAAAGAAAAGAAAGGTGATTTTAGAACGAGGAAAAAAAAGGTGATTTAAGTGACTGAACTTGGCATGGCTGTTAGTCCTAGAGGGGCTAGTCTGAGTGTCAGAAACTACTGATCTCCTTGGATTTCCACACACCTCCATCTCTAGGGTTTACATGAATGTTTAAGAAAAGAGGAAAATAATCCAGTGACAGCAGTTGTGTGAAAATGAGATCAGACTGGTTTGGCCTAATAAAAAGACCCTAGTAACTCAATCCCTTGTTATGCAGTAGATCATCTCTGAACAAACATCACGTCAAACCTTGAAGTAGAGGGGCTACAGCACCAGGATCCCACGCAGAGCAGTTAAGAACAGGCAACTGAGGCTACAATTCACACATGATCCCAAAACTGGACAATAAAAGACTGGAAAACCCATTGCCTAATCTTAAGAGTCTCAAGCTCCACTGCAACATTTGGGCATAGTTTGGAGCAAACAACAATTAAAGCATGGATTTATTCATATCAACTATTCAGACTGCTGGTGGTCAAACTGCGTGGGGGACACTTTGGTCCCCTTAATTCCAATTAAGCATTGTTTAAACACCACAGCCTACATGAGTATTGTTGTTGACCATCTCCATCCCTTTATGAGCACAGTGTACCATCTTCTGATGGCCACTTCCAGCAGAATAACACCATGTTGCATAATTCAAACTGGTTTCCTGAACACAACTTACTACCTATTACTTACTACTACTCAAATGGCATCCCCAGTCACCAAATTCCAGTATAATTCAGACACACACAGACTAGCAGCATCAATTGTGGGGAAAAAAGACGTTAGAACAAATGCTGGATGTATTAATATGGGTAATGTTTTGATCTATTTATGGGGACCATATTTCACAATGATGACAGTTTTAGGTCCAAAATCAATATTTGCGTCTTTTTGAATTTGGCGTTTATTAGATGAATCAAACAAACCAAAATGCCGGGACTGAGATTACTATTAGGGTTAGGTGCAAGCACAGCATTATTTAATGACAGCAACAGAATGGACGTTCCCATTGAATCCACTGTAGGAACACAACATTGTGAGTGTGTGTTCCCACTCGTCTCTGTCAGGCACTCTCTCAGTCATCACATTTGCATTCGGTGAAACCAGAAGATCCATTCAGTGTGAGACTAAATTAAATACATTTAATAACACTACACAACACCAACACTTGAAGGTCCTGTATGGATTTTGAGCAGCTGGTCATAAAAGCCACCATACATCATAATTTAGCAAGGCGTGTCTGGGCATGCATTTGCTGTAAGTGCTATAATTTAATCTTAGGCATGTCTGGCCATGCTTATTCAGTTTAGGTGCTAGCAGACAGGTTATAAACACTGCTCACATTTACAGATGTTGTGCATGTTCAGCCAGTATCACAGTGAGTATACAATTGAATTTATAGGCAAAGACATGCATGTTAATTGGTATGTCTAAAATTGGCCCCAAGTGTGCTACTGTGTGTGTGTTTGCCCTACAATGGATTGGCGCATTATCTAGGGTTGTTCCTGCCCTTGCGCCCAGAGTTGCCAGGTGTGCTAAGTGGAAGAACATGAATGAATGTTATCCAGTTTTTTTTTTTTTTTAAATATTAAAAAATTTATTAAACATTTTTTAATAAATCCTACCTACAGGATGTCTGTGCCTATATTTTTAGATTATTCAGTCCAGCAGTGACACGTGTAATTAAAACTGTGTCTGATCCACTCACACCAGCACAACCCAAAACATATAACTAGGTCAGTGTCACTGAAGTGCTGAGAATGATCCACAACTTAAACAGCAACTGATCTGTCATGGTATGTAGAGAAAAAGATGGAATACAGGAAACAAGGTGGTGTTCCTAATAAAGTGACCGTCAGAATAAAAACAACTGAGAATCATAGAATTCATCAGGGGAGCAGAGATGACTTCAAAAGTGCTCGAGAATAAAGTTGTGGAAAGGTCCAAAAAAAAGAACCATACCAAAAAAAAACAAAAATCTTTCAGATGCTTTAACTGTGCCTCAGAGGGCTGTTTAATGCATTATTCAACCTGGCTGACCCAGAAAGGAGGATATTGATCAGGGAAAGTACCAAGAGGCCGGTGGCAACTTAATAGGGTTTCCAAGTCTTTATGGATGAGATTGGTCAGGCTGTGCATGTGACCAAAAAAATAAATAAATAAAAATAAATCACAAATGGTAAAAAGTTTTATGGTCATATGAGAGCAAGACTGAACTTTTGGACCCTAAAGAAACGCGTTGCTTTGATTCATCTCTGCGATACGTCAACACGCATTCACCATCTGGGACTATGGTGCTGGTCCTAGTGGTTAAGGCACTGGACTACGGACCAGAAGGTCCAGGGTTCAAATCCCACCTCTGCCACGCTACTACACTTGGGTCCCCAAGCAAAGCCCTTAACCCACTATTGCTTGAAATGTAAGACTGTATGAATTGTAAGTCGCTCTGGATAAGGGCGTCCGCCAAATAATGTAAAATCTTTGTGCAGGCAAGACTGGCTTGTAAACAAATTTAGGAGTGTTTTTTTTTTCTGGTTAAAATCCACAATGACTTTTTCTTAGCCGATTTGAACGGGTTTTCTATTTAAGTTTTTGATTTACGTGTAAAAAAAATACGAGTTTTGACTCAAGTTAAAATATAATAAAATTGAAATTAAGTAGAGCATATGATTAGGCTATGAATACTACAAGATGTACTCAAATAATATAATGAATACAATTACTGAAGATTAACAATGGTATTAAAAATTGCTATTATTGCTTTATTATATTATGCATTAGACTAGAATGGTATGTTTTTCATATTATGCAATAATTTCATATTATGTAATAAGACTTTGACGCATGATAGTGCTGCTCATCAGACATGAGCAATACATTTAAGGAATGGTAATATTTTAATTGTTGTTTTAAATGACGTGCTGACAGAGTACGTCATTCACTAACACACAGAACATACATTAGGAGTTTACGTGTTCACTGTGACAAATCAGGCTAGCATTTAACCTAAAAGCATACACCTGACGTTAAAACTGACTGAACAAACTGCGCCAAGAGGCAAAATACAGACACCACCAGCCTGGCAGGCAAAATTCTAAGATTTATTCCTTACTCACCTGGAAAAGGTTTTGGTTCTGAAAAGACAGATGTTAATTAGAAATTTGCAAACTATGTCGGAAATCGACATGGGCAGCTTAATCGGGTTATTTCATCATCTAACCAATGTGCAGGCCAAGGTACCAGCACAAAAACACCCAGCAAACCTTGGGATCAACAAATGCCGTCAATTAAATCATGAAAGAAACGGTGCCAAGAGAGACTTGTGTCATTATTGTCAAGTCCAGAATACTAAGATATGATATTTCAGCTCGATATCGCACACCGTAAACTGTAATTGAATTTAAACTCTCCTACAAGTAAGAATATGAAAATACACACCAAAGCTATGTAAGCAAAAATGTAAGACATAACCATACAGACTCTCATGGTCATAAATAAAGGAAAAGCTAACTGATCACGTCCCTGCTATTCTGGGTTTTCATTTAACATGTAATTAATGTATAAAGTTGTGTATTTTTAATTACTTGACAGATGGAAGGCAAAATGTGCAAATAAAGCTGGGACTGGAAATGTAAAAAGAATTAATAATGGGTTTCAATTCCTGGCTGTTAGAAAAGTGACCATTTCAAAGAGACGATGGTGATTCAATAATTTTCTGTAGGCACTGTTGTGAGACTTAATGATGCTGGCATACAGAGAGAAAGAAGCTTTGAACTCACAACCTTCAGATTAGTCTGCTGGACCCGTAACAACTAAGCCACAACTGTCCAAATATCAATCTCTCGGTCTAATACTAAAATTAACAAGTCTGTCACATCGTTCTATTTAATTATGAAACCTCTAATCCAGAATATGAATTTCCGGCCAGATTTGACCCGAAGCACCAGCTCACATCTTTTCCCTAGCACTGAATCTGAGCCCCTTTTGTTCCTCGCTTTTAGAAAGAGCTAAATTTTTATCAATATTAATTGTTTTGCAGACCCAGGGCGGCTGGTTTCTCAGCTATGGCGCTATGATCAATATCTGCACAGCAGGAGCTCAAGTCAAATGTCTAGCTATGCCTGCTTTAGCCTGTGGCTAAAAAAAAAAAAAAAAAAGATGTTTAGTGGAGAGAGCAGAAACAGAATGCCGGGTTTACGGAGTCTGTGTCAGTCTGTATTGCACAGAGAGATATTCCACCGCCACGCAAAGCCCTCATTTGTTTCATGTGTCAGTGAGACAACAAGGAAGAAAAATGTTGGAGCCTGGTCTTGCAAAAAAAAATTCAGAAGTTCTCTGGACCGTGTAAACTTTACAAAGCACATGAAGTACACACGCTTTTCCAAAGCGGTCATGTGATTCCAACAATATGGGACAGGCCAAGGTTCAGGGTTTAGCTTAAACAAACATTTCTGCAGCTATCTGATTCTTCAAGTGGCCATCTAAACAGCATACTCCAATTTCTTAACTCAAACTTAATGCTTATAATTTGACAGCAGCCCCTCCCCCACAATTGATTTAGTACGTTTAGTACGTAAGTTCTAAATTCAAAAGGATCCCCCTCCAACATTGTCGTAGCTCATTTTGGCCTTTTCTGTGCCCGTTTGTTTCTTTCTTTACATAGACCACATTGCTTTTTTTTTCCTAACACAGGAACTGGCAACCCTGACATTAAACAGCATCTACAAAACAGCTACTAGAGGCTCTAAGAAATGTATTTTAAAATCTTCCACCAGCCCAAAGCAAAAGGGAAGCCTTACCCAGTATTGATTTGTTGGCTAATTTAGCATCACTTTAATAATTAATGGTAATTTAACAGCAGACACAAGGTTACACCAAATCTAGTCACATCCAGCAATTGTGTAATCAGTTAACTTGCAACACGCATGTCTTTGGTCTGTGGGAGGAAACCGTGGCATGTGGAGTAAACCAGGGATTCTGGAGTCGGGAGCCAGCTGAAGTACCTGCTCTGCCAACATACTGGCCCACCCAGTATTGTTTTGGCATTCTTAATAAAGTGATCAGAATGTAGTGTTCCATGGGTTAAAGCTGGATGTCACTGTTTTTACTTCTCTCAAATTTCCCACATTTAATTAAGACAATACCATTATTTTCAGGCTGCAGTAAAGCCATGCAGGGTTTTCTGTTACCATACTATGAAATTCAAATAAGCGTAAATAGTGTATATCAAATAGTGTATACGTTTGGATTCGGACACTGGTTACATTTGTTCCTGTTCCAAGTATGCCTCATCTCAATTTACTTTTGTATATTTATGGACCTGGGATGCATCGCCGGACTGTTTTATGTTGATGGAAACCAAAAAGCACTTGACCGTTTTGACTATATTGTCTGTCTGTATGATTTATTACACCTTATTATTTTCTTTTGGTTAAGTAAGCACCCTGGGGAGGCCCACTGTAAAAACACTAATTGATCATAAAATAACGTGTGCTTAATTGTTCATCCACGTGTGAGAGCACTATGTATTATTTTCTTTTGGTCCTGAGACTTATTTGCACTTGAATGATTCTTTAGAGTGGCCGTCCATATGGAAATCTAATGTTGTCATCAGATTTCAGGAGCACACCAACTGAGGATGGTACCTGGAATGTAAACGCAGGCTGTTTACTTTTGTTTCTTTGCATTCTAATAATGATTATCCAAGCCTCTATCAGTAAAAGACCGTGATTTTAGCGCTACTTCCACAATCTATATTCACTGACTAGTCAATCCCATTCAACGTCAAGAGGCATTGCCAAAGATTTGCGAGTATCAAAGAGCATTGAACCTGCATGATGCACGGAAGTCACGTCCTGTACCAGATCAAAGAGAGCTATTATTTCATACCAAAGAAGTGTAGAAGCAGAGTGAGAACATAAAGGTCAGACGAAATCTGTATGTGCGAAGAGATTCAGTCAATATACACTAGTGTGGCACAGCCTGCTTTGAGTCACCGGGGGGATTTATGTGGGTTGGAAGACGAGATTGTTTGTTCAGATAAATAAAGCCTTATTCCGATACCTGTAAGATTAAAAAAATAAATAAAATCGGGGAGCAATATGGCAAAGGGTCAAACATTAGAAGAACAGAAGTTAAAAGGCTTCACTCTGAAGGTAAGTGATGTTTAATAGGGCTTAACTACAGAATAAACAGCACCAATGATTATCCAGCTATAGGCAGTTGTGTCCTAAAATAAATAGGATACATGTCGAAACTGGGCCACAAACCATTCTGGCTGCCAGTACACAACCAGAACTGTACTCATTGGGCCACATTTGGCCCAGAATATCGATCCTGCACAAACATTATCTAAGGCAGATTACATTTGGGTCCTGTGCAGCCCAGAGACTGAATGCCATGATGAGCCTTTATTGTGGCTGGCAACATTCAGGCCAAATCAGACCCACCCAAGCACAACTTCTGCAATTGAACAAACCCAAAAAAAACCATAACTGTCTGCGATCTGGGACTGGATCGCTGTTCAAGCAAAGATCCGAGTTATTGTATTGTTGCAATGAGATCAGAAAAGGTTGGGACGATACGGAAAATACAAATAATTATTTGAAAAAGTGTTTCTTGCATTTACTTTGACCTCACTGGAACAAAAAACAGAATTAACCCAATATATCTCCCTTTTTTTTTGATTGTATGAAACATCCATTGCTCCATTTTAGCCCTACAACATATTCTTAAAAAAAGAGACGATTTATGGCTAGCAATAAAGTAATAAAACTAAATACTGGTGCACTTTTAAACAGGTACAAAAGCAGCATCTTCAAGGGTCAAAGGAGGTCACCAAATGTCTGAGAAATCAGATCCATCCATATTTTAGACCATTCTGGAAGAAGAAAACATCAAGTCTGTTATCAGCAACAAGTCCAAAAACAAAAGTCTGTCATGGTATGGGGCTGTGTCAGTACCCTTGGCAAAGGTCATTTACACTTCTATGCTAGCAGCATTAAAGCAGAAAAGTACATTGACATAAGCTACCTCATCTGTTAATACCTCTCACTGTACTGTCAGGGTACAATCTGCTCGAAGGCCATCTGGATCAGGGTAACACCTGGGCAAGAGGGTCCCTGCTAGGCAGCAGGTGACAGAGCAGATCCAGTGATTTATAGAGCAACACAATTACCCCACTGTAAATAACAAGCACTTGGCTGAAGGGCAGGCATGTAGACGGGACTGCTGATGTACATGCTGTTTGATTGCCAGTAAATGGCTCATAACTGGAGCCTAAATGAGGAAAAATGACATGTTGGCTCACTGCGTCCCCAAGGTTGTCAGTTACTTCGTTCTTCCTCACGTTCTGATCGGCACGGAGCATGCTGCGTGAACAAATGTTGCTTCAAATAAAGGTTAATCATATAATGCTAGACATTCTGCATGCAACCTTTTCATGGTTATTACCATAGAGAATTCCTTAAAAAATTCAGTACACAAAGTGTTTAATAATCCACAATGGAACAGTCCTGCTGTTAGGAGGCAAGTCTAGAAAGCCAAACATTGCCATGTAAGACTGTAGCTACTTGACGCACCAATAGAGGACAGTTGGTTGCTGGATTTACAGAAGTCCAACAATCACAGTGAATGAAAAATATACTGCTCACAAATTAGTAACAATAAAATATCCCCTAACGAAAATTTTTGTGAGCGCTGTAGATTACAACAAGAAGCCATTATGATTTGTCACGCAGATCACCAACAGCAATCGCAAGCATCGGCGTGGAACAAATATGACTGAAATATTGGGCTGGAATTTGACAGCCCAGACTAAAACAAGGCAAGACAAGAGCATCATAATCTAACACGACAGCTCATAAAACGTCAATATTTTACCATTAGCCCTTTAAGAATGTATCTGACATTTATTTTGTGACCTATTAACCTACAAGTTGTTAATCCGAACAGTGCGATGCGACCGTATTTAAACCATGTTTTTCCCCCAGCCATGTCTCAAGCAAATGACATCATTGAAACTTCTAAAAGTACAGCCTGCAAAATGGATTGAAATGTTGTTTGGTGAAAAAAGACAAAGGAATTGGGATATATGAAGTAAAAGTGAAGTCTCTAGACATGGCTGCTGGCCATAAGCTTACAGCCGTCACATAGCAAAGGCTTTGGTGGTTTTCTTCATTTGATTGACAAAACATAGGAACACAAAACACTAATCGGCCAAAGGTTGCAAGTTTGGCTATTTTTTAAAGCAGATACACCCCGGAGACACTTCAAAACTACTTCCGACAGGCCACAAAAAGATTGTTGATTACAGATCTTCAACACTGATTGCTTACTAGTGTAAACTGAGATGCTGCGGCTAGTTTCCTCTTAGTTCAGCTAAGTCAGAGAGTTCGAAGCAAAGAAGACAGGCAAATTCATTCTTAAACACAGTCGAACACACACTCCATATGTGCTCTCACACAAAGTTTTCACAGAGATAAAACAACAGCAAATAAATAAATAAACCAATGTTTGATCTCATCTAAGAGAATCTGCAGCATAAATCACCAAGAACATGGATTCAGTACGAGTTTGCACTACGCAGTTGCAATATTTAGTCATTAAATGCGCTACTGGTCTGAGCTCAGTCTGCTCCATTAGATTTACAAGGATATTTTTGTGAGAAAATACAAATCAAACCAAACATTCTTTAAGACAATGTACTTATAATTATTATATTATAAGTATATTATATTATAATCATCTTTAAAACAAGCTATGGATAAGCAGGCCACCAAAGGCAGAGCAACTTAAATATTAAACCACTAATCCACAGTCAGACAGATTTAGTAAACACAGATGTTATTAGTCAAACAACAAAGGCCTTGTAAGAACAAATTGTCTTAGGTTGTGAGGACACAAAGGAAGCCTGTGCAACTTCCAAGCAACTGAAGGCCTCTCTCACATTGATTAATGTTAAACCCAAAAAGTTGACCACATCACTCCTGTTTTATCCCAGCTACACTGGCTCCCGGTTCATAACCGCATCCAGTACAAGATTCTACTGCTGACATTTAAATCCCTCCACGGTCTAGCTCCACCCTATCTGTGCAACACAGCTCAACGTTACACTCCAACCAGATTGCTGCGTTCCAAGTTCAGGCTTTCCTCCATGAATGGGAAATCATTTGCTGTGGCTGCTCCCACCCTATGGAACTCTTCCTTTGTCTGTTAGGTCTGCTTCGACTATCGAAGAATTTAAATCTCTTTCGAAATACCTTTCTATTTACCTCATCTATTTAATGTTTAATGTTTCTGCTTATCATGAACTGTGTCTCTTATGTAAATTGTGTTTATTTCTATTGCACTTGCGTCCTTGGGTTTGAGAAAGGCGCTATATAAATGAAATTATTATTATTATTATTATTATTAATAATGTTCATGAGTCAGGACAGCATCAGGACAGCACTCTTGGCAAGTGTTTATGACAAGGTTGCAAGGAGAACGCCACTCCTCTCGAAAAAGACACTGCTGTCCATCATGGACCACTTTTGTATCCAAGCCGTGACGGCTTGGCATCATTGCTGGAATAAATCATTAAATTCATTATTAATAATTAATACACTAGCAAGACAGCAACACTAAGCTTGTGTTGCTCTACCAAAGATTAATTAAAGAAGCACAAATTGGTATTAAACCAATATCATTGTTGTGGAAGCAGTTTCCGTGAGGAATTGCGCCAATATCCCAGGGTGATATGGAGGAAAGGGCTAAAATATCTCCAAGCCAATGTACAGCCAACAGTTACAGAAACGCTTATCTACTTATAGGACTGGTGTGAAAATAAAAAAATAAATGACGTTTGAGTTCACGGATGCAAAACTATTCGAGACCCACAAGCGCAGGTCTCGCAAACGTTCACGCACCACTGTAAACGGGAGGAAGTGGAAGTGGTGCCAGGCCAGCTCTATTTAGACGTGCCAGGTTACTGTTTTCAGTGAAGTGGCAAAGGCAGAAAATCCCATTTTAATCAAACGCCAGTAGCAAATGTATCGGTTTTAAAATTAAAGCCGAAATGTCACTATAGGTGTCATCTGCCTTTAGTGAATGCAAAATGGTTAACAAAAATCATTTTGCTCTCAGCTGTTTGAGAAGACGCTTACCACTTGCTAATAATACCTTTTAGCAAAACCATTCAATAGCACCATTGAGCTGCATAAAATACTTAAGTCACCAGTGTGCAGGTGTGTGTTGGCTCAGTAATTGTCTTGTTGCGTAGTACCAAGAGGAAAATTCACCTTCACCACTACCACTCCATGACATTTCACACTTTCTCCATATTTGGAGGGTCGTTCAATAAGTAATGCCCCATATTTTTTAAAAAGGGCATTCATATATATAGACAATCGTCCTTTTAACCTTCAAATTTCATGTTTCTGCACACCTGTGACGTTCCGAACGGTTCCGGCAGAACACAGAGCCGTAGCGAAGCGTCCAAAAATGGCGTCTACGTACGACTCTGGTTACAAGCAGCGGGCTGTTATTGAATTCTTGTTTGCAGGAAAAGAAACTCTGTTGAGCATCCATAAACGTTTGTGTTCAGTGTATGGTAATGATGCAGATGATAGGAGTACTGTTGAGCGATGGGTCAAGTGAAATGCAGAAACGCGCTCTATGATCCGCCACGCTCAGGACGTCCTGTCACAACCACTGCTCCAGACATTTCCGGCAGGGAATACGCTCAGTGATGCTGAGGTGATGGAACGTCTAAGCACTTTTATTATAAATGAAGCTTTATGTGAACTGCTCAAATGTAGTTTACTATTTGTAAACATGTTTAAGGTAGGCTACACCATTATAAATACCACATATTTACAGTATACGCTAAACTCCTTGGTTCAACTTGCGCTGGATTTGTCCGAAAATTCGGCCAAAAAAGCGAATCCTAATACAACATTTTCTTGGTCTTGAACAGAGCGGTGCATGTTTGAGATATAGAGGTGTTTTTAGGATGCAATAGAACGTGTAAATCTGCTACGATAGATGCATGCGCGTAATGTATTTTTCCCTGTTTTCCTAAATTACGTGACAGTTCACTGTACGTTCGAAAAGACATGTATCTGTTAAAAATAACTGCTTGAACGCTAGCAGTTCGAGCAAAATGTATGTCAACATGTATGAAGTGTGTTAGTGTAGCCCTCTGAGGGTGGCAGCAGAACAAATCTTGAGCGCACGGGTGGGATGAAGAGCAAACAAACCCACTCTTGTGTGGGGAAAAATCTAACAGACCTTTCATTGGAAGAGCAGCGCAGTATTAAGTTATCTCAGTACAGGCAGGTGCGTCACGCTAGCCCGCAGAGTCATCAATGAAAGACTTGGAGAAATCAATGGCCGTCCATTTCTCACCTCTGATGGCAAGCCTGTCCACAGCTGGCGTTCTGAAACACGCAAACGCACGTGCAGGTCAGAGTAAACGGTGTGTTGGTATGGCGTAAAGCCGTCTCAGTTTTACAGACTCTGCACACAAAACTGCACCTGCGACACAAAAACGTTTCCTTCTGTCTGTCTGCTGCCCTTTGTAAAAAGCGAAACGTGTTTATGCACTAAAAGAGGTGTGGGTTTGAAACAGTGGCACTTTAGTCTAACTCTGCACTCCAGCTATTAAATCTACATGAATGGCAGATCACCACCTTAAGCCAAATCCTGGCAGGACAGAAGTCTTACTCTTCTCAGCTGACTCTTGCCCTCACCAAGACCTTGTCCTCTCTGTTGACAAGCCTAGGATCTCCCCCTCTGTCGTGGCTGGCAACCTGGGAGTGACCATGAACAACCAACTGTCCTTCTCTTCCCACATTGCTAACGTCTCTCCGTCGTGTCGCTTTCTTCTTTACAACATCAGAAGGATCCGTCCATTTCTTTCCACAGGGGCAACACGGATTCTGGTTCAGTCACTTGTCATTTCAAGACTGGACTACTGTAACCCTCTCTTAGCAGGGCTTCCCTCTGACCCCTCACCTCCGATCCTTACAGCAGATCCAGAATTCAGGTGCAAGACTTGTGTTCGGCGTTCCCATCTCTCCACTGGCTCCCTGTAGCTGCTCGCATCAGATTTAAGACTCTTGCTCACAAAGCTAAAGTACCTTGCTGCACTTATCACATCCCGTACCGCACCTCACTCACTCCGGTCATCTGGCACTGCTCGACTGGTTCCCCCGTCTCCCAGGGGACAAGGAAGGCATCTATGTATTATCTATTATCATCTATTATTATTCTCTGTTTTGGCTCTGTTTTTGGCCTAAGCCAAACTTCCCCTCAATGTTCGAACACTCTGGCTATCTTCAAACGCCATTTGAAGACCCATTTATTCCGCACTTACTTCAACTTAACCCCCACCCTTGTCTTTCTATCTCTTAAAAAAAAAACAAAAAAAACAACCTTTACAGTTTCAGAAGTGTATTCTTAATTAGATTCCTTATTATTCAAATTGATTATGTTACTGATGTCTTAAAGCACTATTGTAAGTCGCTCTGGATAAGAGAGTCTGCTAAATACTACACAGGAATCAGTACGGTAATCAGCCAATCACATGGCAGCAACAACAAATAGGTTGCTGAAGTTTAAACAGAGCATCAGAATGCAGAAGATTTAATTCATATCACAAAATTAGTTAAATAAATGTCACTTGAAGCAGTGTGGCCTTTCCAAACGACCTTCATAATTCCTTGTGTGACGTGGATAATCCCAAGGTCACTTGTATAGATCAGCTACGAACTGGGGCAGTAATAGGATGTGTCATTCTTTCCTTTAAACTGTCTGTTGCTTTGGCCTCTATTAGGCTGCAGAATTAAGAGACAACTTCAGAAAAACTATCCTGCTGCTTCTGAGCAAATGCAGAAGCTTCCAGAAAATGATGACAGCAAAGCTTTTATTCCTAAATAATTCAGTTGAGAAGGTCTGCTTTAAGCGCTTTTCAATAAATTGAGCAACATATACGAAATGACTGTCCGAGTGGGTGACAGAGTGGAATTTAAATGCCTTTATGCTTAGCTAAGCCTTTGAAAACATCTCTCTGCGGGTGACTGACTACTTGGAGAGTTTTTCCTTGCCACTGTCGCCCTAGACTTGCTCAATTTGGGACTGGCCTTTTAAGATAATAGTGTTCTAAAGCTGCTTTGAGACAATGTTAAAATCGTAAAAAGCAGTATGGAAATGCATTCGGTTGGGTTTGACTGTAAAGGGAACGCTAATTTAAATTTATTATCATTATTTAAACGAGTGACTTGTGTCTTAAACTGATATAGAGAGTCAGGGATGCATTTATGTTATTTGCAGTCTGCTTTTCACACTTGTCATGCTATTTAGGGAGCCCGATCATATCTGGCAGCACAAGGAACAAAATGGGAGCCCACCTTGGACAATTCCATTTCAGGGCATATACACACACACCAAAGTAAACTGGGACACTTTTCCCAATACCTAATACCACAGAGATGAAAGACGTCTTTGGAATTTGCAATTACAACAAAGGCAACGACCGACCTGGGACTTAAGGCCAAGGCCGTGGTGCAATAAGCTTATAGTTTATAAAACGGTATGATTGTGAGTGAAATATATATTGCATTACTTCCCATACTAAGTTAAAAGGGGAATGAGACAAAAAAGTACATAACATTAACGCAACACTGGTCAAACTTTTTTTTTGTAACTTTTATGTAACTGGCACAAAAAGGTACATCACTGACATTTAAACGTGCCACTGAGTGCATTCACAACTTCGGAAAATCAGTTCACTTGCTCTTGGGTAATCAGTTAATGAGAAAGCTCAGGCAGTAAATCTGATTTCTTCTTTGTGACCAGCCAATAATCCCACAGGGGGATGAGGTGAATTTTAAACGTTAAGAAATGATGAAGTTCTTCATTTCCTCAAGCATATATTTCTTAAGTATATATTAAGCATGTATGTTTCATTTAATTGCAGGGTTTCTAGATCTTAAGATAAATGAGCAACCACGTCTAAGAGCAAGCCGAAAACGATCAGATTTAGTATGTAAACTAGAGTATTAGTATAGAGTATACATTTCGTTTGTGTTTATTGAATTAGTAATCCGAATGAATATGAACAAGGCATATAATAACAATGCTGGAAAATAATGCAAAAACCAACAAGCATCCACAATCAATCAAACAAACAATGTAGACCATCTATTTCGAACAATCAGTAAGCCAATCAGTGGCACGCTGCTTTGGTAATGGCGTCCCGCAGCAGATTTGTTAGCCCAAAAATGCCTGATCTAACAGGCAGCTTTTCAAACAATCCTCCAATGAGTTTCATTTACAGCTATATTTTTCTCTCGCTGAGACAGAAACGAAGGCACAAGACCCTGCTGCGATAGAATAAGATCAGCTCTCGGGCTTCTCTGGATGGAAGAATTTCATCTCCCCGTAGTGATAGGGCACGGCACAGCAGATGCACATTGAAATCTCAGCCAAATAGAAGCCAAGGATTATATTTTAAATTGATGGCATGGCTTCCAGAGAAATCCCACTCCTCCTCGTTGGCTAAGCAGGTCAGCCCTCCTCACCATAAGGGGATTAACCCTTTATTTTGATCAATGCTGTAAATGGAGTGCTTGCTTGCAACATTTTAATCCTAGATGGCACATGCGTAACAAATATGAAACTTGACCCAGAGGTCCAGGTTTCATGTTCTATAAATCAAGTAGTGCAACTTTTGGCTGCTTGTTGTATTCAGCTTTGAAATAACATGCTGAGGCAATTGCAGAATCAAGCATATAGATTAAGGAAAGGAAGAATGCATCTACAGTAGGGTTTGCATTTGGTTTCTATAGATAAAGCAAAAAAATAAAGACGTAAATAAACTCATTTGTTTAGAATGTCTGGTGCTTAATTTGAGCCGGATACTGCTGGCTCAAGATCCGGTGTTACGACTCGTAAAAATAAAAAGTACACTACCAAGACAAGATATTCAATGTTCAAACTGATCAATTGGTTGGTTTTTTTTGTTGCAAATATTTAGTCATTTGAAATTTGATGCCTGCAATCCGTTCCATAAGTTGGGGCAACAAAATAAGTTGAGGAATGCTCAAAAAACACCTGTTTAGAACATTCCACAGATGAGCGTCATGATTGGGTATAAAGGGAGCTCCTATTTTTGTGACAGGCTAACTGAAGTGGGTCCAGTATAAGTAGGCTGTCCATGAATTAGAGAGATGTGGCGGCAGTGATGGGAAACGGTGAGGAAAATCCTTGGTCGCGCAATCATTTGTGAGATATTGATTACTTTATTATTAAGCTTTATCTTAATCATTTTGCCCAACTGTGTCATTGCTGTGCTGAAAATGGTTTATGATTGAAAAGATCCGGGTTCCTGCAGGCGTTTCTTCTGATATGCAGGTAGAAACAGTCGGTATGTTTTTAAACTACATTTTGAGCCTCATCCTGGCCATCTATCCTGTGGTTTAAGGGCCTTGTTCATGGACCCATCAGTGGCAATCTGGCAGCGAACCTTTGGTTTAATATTCTGATTCATAAGCCACACCCACCACAGTTCCTATAAAGAGCACCTATATAGTATAGTACTAGAAACAATGCCCAATAGGTATGGGTACCAGAAAATAGCATTTCGTTGTTAGCGCTTCTCAGTGGAGCACTGTTTAAAAAAATAATATGTAAACAATACAACAGTGAACACTTACTAATTAAAGTGTTTTTCTGCCTTATGAAAAGCAACCAAACAAGGCCTTTTTGAAGCCCCAGTATCTTGGCAGGCATTCATTCAGAATAAAAAGCTCTCATTTACTGAAATTACTATGCAATTCTCCATTGTGAGCTGATGTCCTTGTTATCGTTCCAGCTCCAATGAGGCTGTAAACAAGGCAACCTGTTTACCGTTCATCAGAGCTATTTACAAACGGCAAAATCTTAACCAGAACACATGGTGGCATTAACCATTTGTTGACTGCCGTCCTACCAGAATTGATCGAAACTGGAATGAATAAAAGGATAAACTAATTCCTGGAAACCTGCTAGTCTGTTATCTGATAGCTTCAATACTAGAATAGTAGTGAGTCCAAAGACACCCTTATATTTCCGAAACAAAATGGAAAATGAAACATCTGAATACCCCAGCAAGTAATGGGTGAGGGGGGGTCTATCTTTCAGGCTGCGTCTTCATGTTCTGTATAGACACGGCCGCCATCTTGCAAACTAACAAACAAACAAACACAAAGGTAACTTTGTCCAGTGGGGAGGTGGTTATGCAGCATATTAAAGAAAAACAAAAGTGTCTCAATTCAACTGCCTTGCTGTTATGGTTCAAAATTTCTAAACTTTTGTTGTTAACAGATAACTAACAACTGATTCTGATGTCCGGGGAACTCAGCTGCCATATCATAGCACCGACACCCAGAAAGACCGCCAAATTCCAAGAACCTGAGACTTTGGAAGACAAGCCACATAGTGGTCACCCGAAGACTACCGACGAAGGAACCTCAACAACAGTTTTGGCAGCCGAACAATGGCCAGAACGTGTCCTGTGACTTTTGACTCACCCTGTAGTATATTCTGACATTTCTAGGTACTGTTAAACCAAACGATTTTCCATATTGTGCTGTAAATCGAAACTCTGATTCTGTACATTCAACTTTCACGCTTATTATCTGTTAGTTCCCTGCAAAAGATGCAAAAACGGATACTGAAATTCCACAAACGTTTACCTATGACAAATGTAGACTAATTTAGTTCATTAGCAGTCCACTGTAGCCCTTAGCCCTCATCCCATCAGCCCTTAGGAGCCACGGTGCTAAGGAGCAAAAGGCACGGTGATACTTGGCGTTGTTGTCCCCAGGTCTTGCAAATCAAAACGATCAGAAACGTGCCATTCATTTCCATGGAGAGGTGCACGAAATCAATGTTGTTCTCTAGCTCCATATAGACCGGTTTAGGAGGGAGATGCTCTCTGTCAGGAGCTGTACTTAAGGAAAATCGATGGCATCCAAAGCCATTTCCCACAGTCCAAACACAAGATGAGACATTTAATTAAAAGCCAAGTGCGTCTATATTCTGACAATGCTAATCAGAAGCAATGACTGAATTTCTTTCTTTATTCTTTTCAGAAGCTGAAGAATCATATCAATATTACTTAACATGATGATATTCTTCTGAGAGACAGAGCAGGCCTAATTAAAGCTTTGGTGAGCACAGTAATTTTAAATGTAGCACCAGAGATTTGAAGGCTTTTTTGAAATCACTCTCAGAGCACTGCTGCTGGGCCTTAAGGCAAGGGGTGCATGACGATTAGGCATGTAAATAAGATTTAAGAGATTCTAAAACTGCATCCTTAGCAGAGCTTTGCCTAAAAACTAATGTTTATCAGGTTTTAGACAATAAATTAAATCGACTGATTTTAGCATTAAGCCATGGCACATACATGGTAGCAAAAACAGGACCTAAACCTGGGTCGGTGGGACTCTGGGGTTACAGCGCCAACCACTGCACTACTGTACTACACAAGGGAACATCAATCAACTTCTTTGTAAATTACTAGCATTAATTATATTAGACAAGGTGCTGAGAAACAAGTTCTGGAATTGTAAGGTGTTGCAGAGTACTACGTGAGGGTGGTGCAAAAAATCTATTACGACATTGTGATAGTTCACTAGAAAGCTTGTGTGTATCCCGCTAAAGATTCCAGCTATTGTGTTATACCCTGGCTCAGTAAGAAGGTCTTTGGTTCAATTCCAGTTAAATCGGTTTGTGTCCACATGTCCGCATGGGTTTTCTCCAGATACTACCACAGTCCAAATACATGCTAACAGTTATCTGATTACGCTAAAGTGGCCCTGGTGTGAATGCAAGCCTAACGATGGATTAGCACCATGTCTAGAGTTGTTTTTGCTCTGTCTAAGGCACTGGCTCTTCCATGACCCGGGACTATATTTTCAAATACAAGATTGACATTGGAAATACATCTGGGAAAGTATTGCTTATTAGAAAAATTTCATTCCCAATGTTGCCTTAACAAATGCCGTGCTATTATAGAGAGTAGCAATTATGCCTGCATTTGCTACTAAGATGATACTTCCCCACCATTCTAGTACACGTGGAGCTAGAGGCACGTTCAGCTCCGTTTCTGTAGCAGACGTTTGTCATCTTGGTGGAAAACAATGATTGATAAGTTGAAAGAAAGAGCACACAGAAAGGTCAGGGGGGAAAGCAGCCTATTCCCACAATCAAAACTTCAATTTAACGCACACCTGCCAACTGGTACCCACTTTCTACCATTATCCATCCCCACGCTATGCAACTTTTGCCCACAGAAAACCTTTCAAGTCAAGTTGATGAAATGGCCCTCGCACAGTCGGAGACCTGTGGTCCAAACTCTGTTGGTACAAAGGATTATTTGCAGTCACTTAATGGCAATCTATAGTTTACAAGCTCTCCCCCCTCATTCATTTCCCTTCTACCTCTGGCTCTCAGATTTATTTTTGCACCCACCTATATTCATTCACTCACTTACTCACATTCCGTAACCTTAAAGGTCATATGGCTTGTTGCTTTTTATGATTTTATATAGACATTAGTGGTCCCCGAAAACTGTATCTGAACCCTCCTAAAATTCAGACGTGGTGCAGAATTATAACCACCTGGTTCCAGTCCCACAATGAGCTTTCCATAAAACGTGTCACTTCTGGGTGTGTAGCTTTAAATGAAAACGAGGAGAGAGGTGGGGCAAGGTGGAGAGTGGGGGAGTGGCCTTAACATGAGTGTTTAGTGTTGCTGTATTGCGATGGCTAATAGACACGTAGTTGTTTAAGCTTTCCGGTTCGTCCCAGAATCTGATCTTGATGGAGAAGTACCTAAAGAAGTTGGAACTAAGTGGTTACAGCAGGACATCTCCGATTGGTTGGTTTAAAACAGTGGATATAGCGCTTTAGTTGGTTTGTTTATGCATGCTGTTACAGATCCATGTAGATAACGCTAGCTTACGAGGTTGGTTTTTCCTGTTGCTCTGATTTGCTATCGTTCTAGAGTTATTAGCATGTGTTTCAATTGTATCTGTAATTTAGAGATCAGGGAAGGGAGGGATCTGCCTGTTAAAAATACACAGTTTGGGGACACTGGGCTTTAGATCACTGTGGTGCTGGACCTATAACACCACCCTTGTTTCTCCAATAAACTGTATTGTGTTTGACTTTTACTTTGTTGTCAGAATTTAATCTTTCTTATGTTTAATCTCACATTGCTCAAAAAAAACAGTAGTTCAAAATTCTTCAACCAAAGAGTGGATGGGACTCTGTTGTGGGGATGACCCATAAGGGGTGGTGCCCCTTAATGTGACGTTACAATAGCAAAGAAATGGCTATGGCTCATATAAGTATATGATACCTGACACCAAAATCTTTTAACTGGCTGACATAAAAATGGATGGAGGGTTTTTTGCAGTAGTAGAGAACCAAGTTGAAATACAAACACAGTGAATTTTGCATACCATGTCCCTTAGGGTCAAGGGGGACCAAAGCCCTTTCATTCTCCACACTGGCAGCAGCATCCTCTAGACTCTCAAGGAAAATTGCTGCATCTTCAACTCTTCCACCTCACGCTCTGCTCTTGTCTTTTTGGTGGCACCGTTGCCTCCAAACCATATAACAAAGGGGTTCTCAGAACCATCTTGCAAACGTTGATACCCTTTTTCTGATACCGGTTTATCGAAAAAGACTCCTGACACTCTTTGCCACCCATAGCAGCCTGCCTGCACTCTCTCCTTCACCTCTCAACTACGTTATCCATTACGTTCACTTAAAATGGCACCAGATAAAAGTCCCAGAATTATCTCCCCGGCCACTGGCGAATAAGTTTCATCTAAACTGTAAAAATATTTAAATGGCTGGTTCTTACTGTTCTATTACAACCATTGACTGTGGTTTCCATCCATGGCCACATTTTCTATCAATTAGCCAAGTCCAACTTGTCTCTAGGCGCTCCATTTTAAACTGCAGACGAATTTTCAGGCTTGTGCTGGTAACCCTTCTAGAAATGACAATTACAATTCAAATGACAACTTTTCCATCATTGTTGAGCAGCTGAATAATGTTTCATCTGCTCGAACTAGAAAAAAGTTACACAAATTAAAATAATGCAATTTGTCTGATGGATTCTTCACCAAAACAAAATGGTTTAGTGTCCGATCTGTAAATTATTTATTTGGGTAGCTGAAAGGGTCCGTTTTAAAAAAGAGTCAGGGTAGTCTAGTGAACAGTAGTCCAAAAATGGTAACACAAATGGGACAGTTGATCCTCAAGTAGTAATGTGTGGCGAGCAGCAAATGAATACATGGCAACACATACCCGACAGTCCGGATTAGATTATAATTAGAGGCAGCAGTGGCTGACTTAATTAGGAGTCTGTGATGCTACCAACGAGAAGCATGGAGATAAATGAATTCAGAACTGAGCTCAGAGCTGCAATGCAGAGTGCAAAGATGTGCGAGTGCACTGACACAGGCAAGCTAAGAATAGCTATATCAAAATGTGTCTACAGCCAGGACAGCCAGTCCTTCATTATGTCACAACCTTATTCATTTATACTTGGTCATGTCTAGAACGTTCTTGATGAACCAACCCACCTACCATCTGATACTGATAAAGACGCATGACAAGCACAAGTCATCATTTTAAATAGGCCATGACTAAGGCTGACAATATATGCAACATCAACAACCGGACGCACCAGCAGACGATGCCGCTCATGGTAACTGGTGGGTGGTACATGCGCGAGAGATGCTTTGCAGTGAAATTCAATATTGGCTGAGCTAGAAATGGGCAGCTGAGGAGTGTGCATGTTGGCTGATCTCACCAGTGTGCGAGCCAGTGTGAAATGAAAATGAGAGATGTCACTCACTCCTCCAACATGCTGTATTTCTGCAATACAAGCGATAATCTGTAGCTGTGTGAACATCAACTGTCTATGCTTCATAGCATACAAATTTCTCCACGCACTTGCTTAAGCTGGTCTGAATCTAGCAATGCGACTCGTTCCAGTCGAAACTAGAAGTGGACAACAAAATGAAGTGAACCATTAAACAATTTCTGAATCCATTGCATATCCAGTTAGTTAGGAGCTCCAACTAACGGTCCAGTCTCATTCAGTGAAGGTTTAGTTCCAGGGTTTCATTTGACCCTGATTACTTTAGAGGTTTTTACCTCTTTTTTCCTACCTTTTTTTATCTCAGAGTTTTTCCCCTGACCATCCCAGTCCACGTCATGTGTAGTACAGGGAATCGCTCTGGCAACACCTGAACAGTCCCTTAAAATGCCTCCATGTGTGACTTATGACCAGGCCTGAACTGGTTCCTGTTTACACACTGAACCCGTCATATCCGATACTTGCCAAATCGGCACTGAACTGTAGCATTTAAACTATAAGACTGAAAGTTCTAATTATCATCTGTAGAGATAACTGCACAGGACATCATGAGTATGTAGACCGTGGCAGGTGCTGCGACGTTGTTAGAACTACAGGTATCTGGGGTATCTGTTTCTAAACACACTGAAAATATGACTCATAGCAGCACTTGTGTGCTTTTTAATGCTGCATCCAAACCTGATGACGCATGCTGTGCTTCCTCTTGGAGATAAAAACAAACCATAATGCTGTTTACTTGCATCAGATCTGTGTATCTGTACAATCTATACAAGTTATTAGATAATAACTTGCAGATGAAAGGAATAATTTTAAATTAAATAAGGGTATTGCCTGGTGTTAGTGGGGCTTGGTCTTTTTTCACAACTAAGCATTGACAGTATATAGTGGTTAATAAAACATGTACAAGCAAACAAGGAAGCACTGGGTTATGAGTACAGAACAATCAACAACAATCACTTTTAGTGAAAACTATGGCGTTTGATGCTCATGTCATTTTCCATAATTAAACATTGGATAGCTTTTGAAAAAAAAATTAATTAACGTAACTCGAGACTAAATCAAGACTTTTCGTTCAAAGGCCTGACTCAAAACCTACAATTTTATCTTCTGTAATTATACACTTTGTGAATGGTACAGAATGTGGAATTAATTTGACTTTGGGCTAACGTAGGTGTCGAACCAGTTTCCAGAATACGTCTGCAACAACTGAACCTCCTCACCCCCCATACTATTTGTGATTCACAGGCACTGGTAATTACAATTATTCGTCCAACGTGATGCATCATTACCAGACTGGAGCATAGGGTTGGCTATTAAGCAGAAGTCTCATGGGTGGAATCAAAGATAGTGACAGAATATCAAACAATATCTGCCGAGAGAGAGAGAGAGAAAGAGAGAGAGACTAACCATCCAGAAACGAGTTCTGACCTTCTGGAACCATGTCAGATCCAGCGACCCACACACACTCCACTATCAATCCCTTTGCAGTCAGGAGAAAAACATTGAAAATAGTCCAATAAACCAATTAATACTGAAACTCAGTGACCCACAGCCCTCCGACATACACACATACGCGCGCGCACACGCACACACGCACACACGCACCCACTCCCACAACCAAACACATTCTAACCAACACACCAAATATCTCACACACTGGAAGAAAAGCACAGTACACACTGGCAGATTATCTAACTGAGATTAGAGGGTTCAGATTAAGGAAAACTCAAAGCCATCACACAATCGCCGTGGAAACGGGACGACGCAGGCAGCACTGGATCCCCCGAGAATCCCGAATCTGTTCACACTGAAGTGGAGACAGAGCTGCACTTCACCACACACTGCTCCAAATACCACTCCTTTAAAAACACCTGCAGGAGATTTAGCATGTTCTCCCCTGACTTCCCCTCCCTGCGTAACACAGAAAAACGCAGATGGTTATTAGGAGAGGAAAAAGAAACGTGTGTGCTGGCAGCCCAGTTTATCACAAAGTGTAACAAACAGAGGCAAATTAGCCCCTTAACAAATCTTTATTATTATTACTACATTTTTGATTAGTATTGTTCCTAATTATATTTTTCAAATATTCCTATAATTAGTAAACATTTATTATATATTATTTATTTAAATTTCTTAACTTTGGCAATAATGTACTTTCAACATTCATGCCAATAAAGTTTGAATGAATGAATGAGACATTAAAGACAACAACTACCAACATAAGCAGGAATTAACTGATAAGTGGAGAGTAAAAAAATATCACAAAGTACAAAAAAAGGAGGAATAATAATAAAACAACAAGGAGGAACGGATTTACAGAAAGTGAACAACTGAGGTCTGATTCATCAGAGACTAACTGCTTTCATACATAACTTGTGTTTTATCTATTTATTTATTTAGTTCTATACATATACTGGTGTGTGTGTGTATATATATATATATATATATATATATATAATATAATAATTCATAAGTTAGTTCAGTTGTAAACAAACAGCATTTCTGACAGTTAATTATTTACATTTAAAATGGAATCGGAGAAAGATGCAACAGCACCAGCGGCGGTTTGTAAGCCCCGCCCCTTTATCTATCCTCCTGGAATGACATCAGAACATTCTAAACACCTGCACAGACTTCAGGAGCAGCACGAGCATCCTGAGTCCCTGTTCAGTGATTCATTACAAAAAAAAATCCACAGCAATGTGAAGAACCTGCTCTTCTACACTGAAAACACCAGCAAATGCCACAAAGCCTACAGCCACATCATCAAGAGAGGCATCTGTAAAGGCTGTGGTGTTCGAAGATGATGAAAAAACGTAGCAGAAATGACTTAACACTCATCTACCACACCGGTATGATTGTGCTCCAAGGTAGTGACTCCGCACTGCAGAACTTCAGCAGAGACTTCATGCGGATCACAGTTGTGGCCTCAACAGCTGATCTGGACCCTACACAAAAATCTCTCTCCCAAGAAGAGACACATCAACCCATCCAACAGTATCTCCTGTATCAAAAATCAAGGAGAACCTTTCACTCCTGGAAATAAGTGGTGGCACTTAAAGATCAAATGCTATTCCACCTCTCCACTGATAAAGGGACAGAACTACAGAACCAGGTGAACAACATGAGCAAACAATTCAACACCACCTTACAAGCACTGAAGAAGGAGCTGCAGATGCTAAAATCAACCAATACCAAGTTATCAAACAAAAAACAAGATTCCAGGAAAGAGCTGGCTAATTTAAAAACAGCCATGGGGGAAAATCTAGCTGGAATTAGGAACCGAGCTTAATGAAGAACTCTCCATGTTAAATAAAGAACTGCTGATCAAGGACAGCCTTATACAGGATCACAGGGAACAGCTCAGCAGAGCAGCTCCAACACCACCTTTCAGTCCATGTGAACCTCAGGCCTGCTCTGCAACCCAGACTGAAGTTCACCGACCCTCGGCAACCACAAAGAACAAGGAAGCTCTCCCTAAAACAAACTGTCACTGCCCCCTGAAAACAAACCAGAAGCTCTGCTGCTATTCGACTTGAATAGAAAATACATCCAAGAGAAACATCTTCTGCCAAACATGTCTGTCAAAAAACCTGTGGTGTCCAAATACAAAAAGTGCTGTAAGATCCTAGCCAACGAAACACACAAGGGTCCCTACAAGCACATCCTTATCCACACGGGGACAAACGACCTGAGAGCTACGAGGGGACGAGTAGCACCTGCACGAAGAGAAGTGGTGCTCAGAGTCACACAAGGATTCCCAGAGGTAAAGTTACCATCTCCACCATGCTCCCACGTGGTGACGTACTATTCCATATAATCCAGGCCAACAATGCAGAGCTGTCCAGAGCCTGTGCCCTGATTCCCCATGTCTACATAGCACACCAAGACATCCGACCTCACCACATGCACGACCAACTGCACCTCAACAAATAGGGCACAAGAGTGTTCGCAACTCTGACAAACACAGCCCTCGGACGAAACAGGATCCAAAAACTCAACGACCACCCCAACCACAACCTGCACAACAAACTGAAGAGTCCTCCAGGCCAACCAAAGAGAGCGCTACGCTGCAGTCACACATAGAGCAGAACACCCAGCAGCTTCAAAATTGTCTAACATACAGCAACCAATACATATTAGACCAGTGATATTAGATAAACTGTACTATAAACTTGAATAAATAAATAAAACTTCCTTATAATAGTCAGTTACACCACTGATGAATTCGTTTAAAATTAGCTGTTGGAACATACAAGGCATTCACTCTATTGTTCTTGGAAACAAAACATTAGATGGAGAATTTACTGAAAGTCTGAAAGACATCGATATTGCAATCTTCCAGGAAACATGGCGTCGCTCTGATGCAGCTGTACCTTGTACAAAAGGCTACAGAGACTTTATAATTCCATCATTACAAAAGTCTCAAATTAAACGCAGACGTGAGTCTGGTGGAATAATTATTTGGTATAAAGAAAAATATAAAGATTAAATTAAGGTAACTAAACAAGGGGACTCCTCAATTTGTATCAAAATTAATTCCATTGTGACTCAGAAACCCCTCTACCTGTGTGCAGTTTATATTCCTCCATACGACTCCTTATTTCCATGATAACTGCTTCCAAAATGTACAATCAGGGATTATTTACTTTCAAACGTTAGGTCATGTGCTGATCTGTGGCGATCTAAATGCCAGGACTGGCAGAGAAATCGATTATATTAATTACTCAGGGAAAAGTTTCGCTGACAGTGAAACCATATTAAACTCGACACCAAACACCGTCCAAAGAAACTTTATGACCCCATCACCATCAAACAGGGAAAGCAAGTCCTAGAGCCGTGTAAAAATCTGGGACTGTATATAGTGAATGGCAGGACGAGGGGTGACTCTCTAGGATGATTCGCATGCTGTTCAGGATCAGGCTCCAGTGTTCTAGATTACTGTATTACAGATCTAGAACCTGAACATATTAGAGCTTTCACAGTCAGGCCCACAGCTGCCACTGTCCGACCACTGCCAAATGAAGCTGTATTTAAACCACACCAACCATCTGCTCCAGTACCAACAACATTATGCCCATTAGAACCTACACTTAAATACAACAAACTAAAAACACAAAAGTTTAAATTAAATATGAACCACCAAAAGATTCATAATCTTAATCTTAAGTTTAATAATTACATACCCAGCAAACAAACACTGCAGTGAAAGTCATCAATTACATCTTCCATACATTGGCTAAAATGGCAGAGATCACACCAAATACCACCCCAGAAAGGTCAGGTTACCCAAAACAAAAAGGAGAACCATGGTTCGATGTTGAGTGTAAAAACATTAAGAAAAAAAAAAATAAGAACGCTGTCTAACAAAAAAAAACAGACTCTAAAAATCAGGATACACGATTACTGATTGAGGAGGTCACAGATACCAACTCCTTCTGGGAACTCAAAAACATTAACCCCAGTGATAGATGTCTGCCCCTCCAAAACAGCACCATATGGAAGTCCTACTTCCAAAATCTTTACAAGAAAACAGATAATCAGAACTCCAACCAGGTAAAAGAAAAACTTAAACTGATTAATACTATTAAAGACAAATCAGAACCCCATAGATCAGCCAATCACAAAAAGAGAAATCAATGATCAATTAAAAAGACAGGATCAGTAACGAAATGCTCAAATTCTATAGCCCCAAAGCAGTTGAGGCTCTCCAAAAATGATTTCATTTCATATTACACTCAAGACATTTCCCTGAAATCTCGAACCAGGGAATAATAACCCCCATTTACAAAAACGGAGACAAATTCGACCCAAATAATTAGAGGGATCTGTGTATGTGGCAATCTGGGGAAGACGTTCCTCAGCATTATAAACACCAGAACACCAGACCATTTATATTCTCTAAAAACAATAAATAACCAACACATTAAACCTAACCAAAGAAAAATCTTCACCTGCTTTGTTGACTTCCAAAAGGCCTTTGACGCCGTTTCCCATGAAGCATTACTTTTAAAACTCCTCGAAAATGGAATCGGTGGGAAATCTTTTGATATAATAAAGAGAGAGAGAGAGAGAGAGAAAGTCAGAGAGAAGATATACAAGAGACTGATAGTTGAGCCAGTCTGTTATCGCAACGTCAGCAGTGAATGCATATCAGATAAGATTGAAGAACATGGTCCCAGTTTGATTGCTTATAATAATCCTTTTGATGATAAAAGGCCATTTCTGATTTCTAAACCATTTGATCCATAATAGGTGACAGATTTGCCATATAAAGGATGAGCGTAGTCATGTATCAATCTCTCTTATATGTCGCTGCCTGAGTTGGTAACAAAGAACGTGTACTTGTAAAAAAGTATTTTTTATAGGTAGCTTGATTGATACTTTTTACTCATTGCATTTTAAAATGAAAAGTTGTACTTTTACTCACAAAACGTTCCAAACTATTACAAAAACTTAAACTTAATGAATCTATTTAACGGTTTTATCTATCCAGTTATTTTATAGCTGGCTTTTAAAGTCTAGTTGGATATTTCACTACTGGTCCAAAGTTTTAGAACACCTTAATATTTACAGTTATTTATTGCAATTCAAGGCATCAAACTCCAGCAGTGAACAGTATGGTCCAAAAGGTATGTAATGAACTGCCAGAGGTATATATAAAAAAAACAAATAAAAAAATGATAAGATTACCAAAACTGAAAGATAACGCACATTTCGGAATTATGGACATAAATAATTAATAACATTTCCCATAATGAAATAGCCCCTAATGTTTGTGAGCAGTGTACACGCACAGACACACACACAAACACACCTTTGCCAACATCCAGTTTCAAAATAAGAGTTATACAGGCTTTTTAAAGAACTTGCATGATTTTGCAATCTTTGGCATCAGCAATATTGGCAATAATAGTAATAACACCAGAAAGCCATAACTGATTTTATGTACTTTTTAGATTCCTGGCATCAGTGTGCTATTTTGTCAAATAATTCAATTAACCCAAAGTCAAATAACTTATGTGATTATGTACATTGATTGGTTCTATGGGTGCACTAGGGGTGGAGTCAAATGTGCCTCCTTGCTTGCCGTAGCTGCATAATAACATTAGAAAACCCATTAACATATTATTGTATTCAGTATAGACTAAACACCAAGCCAATCGTTGGGTATCATTGTTTGTTTCAGTAATTAATATTAGCTTGTTTAGATGTTCGAACATGAAATACAGAAAGTAAACTGAGATGCTGTTGATTAAGAATCAACATTGCTTTCAAAATTATTGTCCCAGGCACAAACACAGGAAAAAAAACTCCCTTTATATATGTTTTAGCTAAGATAATTAATAGATATATAAAATCTCTAATGGCATTAGATTACAGGTCATACAGGTCTACCATAAATGCAAAAAGCCTCCGTTTCTACAGGGACTCATGTGAATTGCTTTCATGCCCCACCAGGGTCAGAATAAAACCTCTTATAATAAAGCGCAAGTCTCTAGTCTCCATCACAAAGGAGCTGACAATGCAGGAGGATGAATGTTAACACCTACTTTTTCTAGGACAGCCACTTTACCCGCTTCCTGGCAAACTGTCTTGGTAGACAGCATCTTTAAACATATTCACACTACTGAGAAATAGTCTGTCCTGGTTCATAGATACCTAAAAAAAATACTGCCTACTATCCTGCAATACAACGAAGCATCTCTCCAGATACAGAACCATTCGAAATGGCAGATGGAGATGTAATCTTTATTTATTTAATAAATCTTTTATTGCAATTTATTTTAATAGGTTTTATGGACTTAATGCTATAAATGGCATATATTTAATAGCTTAGATATGGAATGTATTGATAGCTTTGCCTATGTTCAGCTTACTGTACATCATACATTGGTATGCTTGTAGGTTTTGTTGCCTGTGGCTGAAAATGCAAATAGCTAGTAAGCCAAGTCCGTTAGCCTAGGCTACTGTAAGTTACTATGGTGCTTTTTAGAAGAAGTGTTATATTTGAAACAAAGCTTAATATAAATATACACGTTTGCATTGTATGTGATGTTGTGAAATATATTTTTTCACTGAATACATGAAATGACAATGGGCATATTCACAAAGTAATGAATTTGTAATGTACTCTAATTTGACACATTAGGACCTGGGGCAGGAGCTGCTGCTCCATAACATACCCGAAACCTGAAATAAGAGTTGAACGTTAAATCTCTGGCAGGCTATCAAATTGCAGCATTTTACTAAACTTTGCCAAAAAAGAAATCTCTAACAGCCAACACACAGATCAAGGGAAAGTTTTTAAATTATTTTATTAATACAAATTATTTGATGATCTGATTCACTGGACTCGCTCGCATTTAGATGTAAAAATGTATTTTGGTATTGCCAATTTGTTACTCCTTTTTGTTGGGGTTTTACAAAAAAAAACACCCTTTTCCTTTGCTGGGAATGTAGTGGACTTTTGTCAATACTTCCTTGTGTATTAATACATTTAAAAAAAGATTTAGAAACTATTTTTTGCAGTCAAATGTCACATGCTCACAATCCAGAATATTAAACAGCTACATGCAACCGTAGACAAGATGCACATGTGATGGGAAATGTCTATATTCTTAGTTTGTAGTAGTGCATTTAGGACAAGTAACTCTGCTTGCATCTTTGCTTGATCTGTACCTCTTGTTAATGGATGGATAGTAGTAATCATATAAGATATATAATCATATAAGTGTACCTACAAACTTTGAATGGCATGTTTCTCCCAAGAGACATGTTTGTATGGGTTTAAATGTATGCCGGTTTCACAATTTGGACGTTTTTGAGTCATTTTGTAAATGAAAAAAAGAAGTTTACCATTAGACCAATCAAAACCTAGCCGTCCTATACATAAATACCTAAGCAAGGCCCCTGATGTACAGTACGTGATAATGAAAATTACCCTTAGTCATAAAACCTTAACAGTAACATAAGCATTTCTTGTTTTTACACTAATCTTGTATTTATGGTATATAGAACTTTTAGTATGTATTTAAATAGGACAAAATCCGTTTTGCCTGCATTTATTAAATGAGTTGTCCAGTTAGACAGATGATAAACCCTACATTGTATAGGAAAATTTCCCTAATATCAGCTCAATATCAGCTCTCAATTAATTCTCTGTACATCTTACCGCCGTACGAGAGCGAAACGTAACAATGTAACGCCTTCTTAAGTCTTCAGCCTTCTGATTACAGCTCCTTGAAAGTTGTCCGTTCTGCTGTTTCTGAAAGTGAAAGACAATTGAAGGCTTTATTAATATTAACAGTTGAAGTGAGTGAACAATGTTAATGTGTCGTAGGTTTGAATAACTGGTGGCGTAATTTATATTTAGGTAGGTGAGGTATCTCATTAATCTGTCTAATAAAGAAAAACTTCAGTCAAGAAACTACCTACGTAGGGAGCTGCCTAGGAAGAAGTCAGCAGTGGGAAATGTGACATGTCCAATATCATCATAATGCAACAATTATGAGCAAAAACACCCTAAATCCTTGGAATCCCTCTAGAGGCAAGAAAGCAATGCCATACATTCCATACGTATAAAGTGATTTTCAATAGTAATGCTATCAAGTTCAATTCCTGTGAGATGTGTTTATTGTTTGTTTCTTTTATTCACCTCTATATCCCTTCTATTCTGAGACTTTAAGCAGCCAGCGAGGAGGTCAAATCTACAGCCCTCTTCCCGTCTGCTATTTTTCCTCATTAGCATTGACAAATTAACTGCACAGCAGCTATAGATCATGAGGAAGCCTTTTTTATTCATGTGTTAGGTAATAATTGGCCACATACAGTGAGTCTAGGCAACATCAATTGAAATGACATAAAATTCAATGAAACTTAGCTATTATTAGAAAACTGGAGGTTTAGCTCCACAGCAAGCTTGGATGCCTGTTCGGTTGCACCTCCGTGCTGAAAGCTGATCTGTTGACATGTTCCGAGTGGAAAGTGTTGATGGAATCAGATGAGAAAAGTTCAGTGTTAGAAATGGGCTGATGTGTTAAATTATGCAGCCCTCATTCATCAAAACATCAACAGGTTTTTAGATTGCCAAATATATTGCAATGAGAACTGCAGATAGTTTACTGCTTTAGTAAGACAAACGCATGGTAATTAGACTGTAATATTTGGTTATACATCAGAGAGGGAGAGGGACTATGCCATAAAATGAAGAAACGCACGATTACGGCTGACAACACAGATATAATAGGTCGTCTGATTGTGCAATTGGAAAAACCTAGAGCAGTGTGCGACTGGAGACAATGAAAGTAAAGGTGGACAGGCTTAGCATGCCGGCAAATGCGAGTGTCCTGTTAAAGGATTGGCTTTGGGTGTGTTCTGGAAGTGCGTGCACGGAATTAGAATTTGATTTATACATGTATTTTATAAGGGGAATCCTATAATACACAAACCCATATTCATCAGAAACCACATTCTGAAGTTTGAATTGTGATTTTTCCCTGGGCAGGCATATTCAACACTTTACTAAGATGGATTGGCATTCTTAAAACACTTGCATAAACATACAGTAGGACAAAATTATTAACAGTTTTATAGTTAAGTGCTTTACTGAATTTTGGAAACAATATTTTATTGGATTTTGTTCAAAACCATTTTTTGTAATATTTGTGTGCTTTAACTGGTGAAAGGGAATTGAGTCATTATCAAGTTTCTCTTGTAAATGGGCCAGTGTTGCTAATGGGTCAGGGTGATGTGACTTTTTGTTTACTTTTGACCCATGCCATCCTCCATTATTCCCTCCGTGTTTGACACCACGTCTAATAGCAGACGACTGACCCTGTATAAAACAACCACATTATCTATATATCACATTGTTCTTTATTCCTGCTTATTGACTGTTTGTGGTTCTACATTGGCTTCATCGATTATCACCGTTTGCTTGTATCCTCCAACAGAACTTAGCCTTTAGCCTTGGTTCCTTCTTAAATGTTGCATTTAGCCCTTTGCCCTAGGGCCATGTATAACCCTGTGTTTTGGTTTTTGGCATAGCCTGTTTTATGTTCTTGTAAAGTTTAGGCATTCCTTTATGTGCTTCCCCCGACCTCGTGCTATTTTGTATTGCGGTCTTCCATCCTGTATCACATTTCATGTTGCTAATAAACCCCTAGCACCTTACACACAACCAACAATCACTTTTGTCTCTGTTCTTTAGACCACGTATGACAGTCTACTATCTTCTATTCAAAGTCTCAAAGGAGTGCAAGACCACAGAGGAGCTTCCTCGGTCTTATAGAAAATCTAAAATGCATTATCCCTCAATTGCTCGATCTAAATTTTATAGTATAAGGAATCCTCTGTGGTTAGATCTTGTTCTGAACACAAACACATTTAATACAAGACAACAACAAATAAAAACATTACTTCAACTGCATTATTACCAACACAAATCTTATAGCAGTGCTCCCTTAATAGCTCCTGGCCTCAACAACCAGATATGTCCAGATGCTGTATCTTTTAGTTAGAGCAAAGCAGTTTTATTTCTGCTGTATCATTATTACAAGTAACCCACTGAACCCAGACTGCAGTGTTGCGTTTGGCTTTCTCTGGAAAAGAGAACAGATGCACTGCACTGCTCGAATGGAACATAATGAGGCCTCACTGGCCATTCATACCTTTTGACATGTGAAGCAAGTAAATTAAATAATAAGTCCCAAATGACAGGTAAATCTTACCTACCAGCATGAACGAGGTGAGTAACCACTGCTTTTAGTTGGTAAACAAGACAAGAAGATAATTTACTAATATAGTCCTTAAGAAGACTGACTGACTACCACTCACTGAAAAATATATTCATCCAGGATTGCAGGGAAGTAGGGTCTTACCAGCAACACAGGCCACAAGATGGAAACCACTGTCAAAATAAGAGAGCCTGATGCAACTGATTATTTTGGTGCGAGACGTAGTCAGAGACAGATAAAGGGATAAATATACACTATTGTAAGGGTTTGCCCTGATTCAGTTCCACCCAAGCTGTTTTTCATTTCATTTTACCATTACCCAGATCACACAGTGCAGTAACTCTCTCCCTCACCAAGTTGACAGAGGATGCAATGTCACCAAAACTTTTAAATAAGGTCTATATTGAGCGGCAAGTGATATATTCATAGGAGTGAACACATCGATTGTTCAGTAGAGTCTATGGTCACCCAAGAGTACCAAAAAACAGTCAGTGATGGGGCACTGAGAGGATCAGATTGTCCAGCAGTTCTTGCAGGATCCTATTTATATACATTTTGAAATATCCCTCTCATTTTTGTGTCAGAACTTAGGCATGTCCAAAGACTTACCGAAATCTAGTATCTTCAATCGAAGTCTGAAACAGTTAACCCACATGAGTGGTTTATCAGGCTGACAGCTTTTTAAAATTCACAGTCTGAGAGCTTAATTAATGTATTAATATATTGATGTGTGTGTGTGTGTTTTTGGTGAACGTGCGCGGGTATGGTCCGCGGAACAGTCTCTATACAGTATTAAAACACTCCTTCGTAAACTTAAATCTGCAAACATAGTTATAAAAATTTGATATGTCCTCATGTATACGTTAACTATACACACGTACTACGCATGCGCAGAGTTCCGCAAAAACCCACGAAACAGCGAAAATCTAATTAATTTTTCCATTCATATTTTTTTGAAATATTTATCTTACATTCTCATCTGATTCTCATCAGACTGGAAAGAAGCAGAAAACATTATAAAAATTCTCTTTTCGCTGGCTTGGGGAATTGTATTGCACCATCCAACTTCATGTGATAGACCACTGTAATGGAATGATCCAGAAAACAGCAGTAATTCTGAAATGTATCCCAGCCAAATGCATTTTTAAAATTCTTTTAACTTATGTCCTCTGAAATAGAATCTGATGAATTTACTTTTTCGGACTTTGTTATTGGTGCAACACTGTCACTGACTTTAATGATTTACAGTACATGCATTGTCTTTGAAAGATCGCACCACTGAGAGCGGTAATCAGCAAGTCATGCAATGGAACCAATGTGGGTGCAAACAGGAGGTTCTAAAAAACAGCCAAGTGCCTCTAGAACTCGGATGAGAGATCCTTGTGATTAAAAGGCGCCAAAATGTCAGTAGCCAGCATGACAGCTTTGAAACATTTGTACATTTTGTTCTAAAATCCTAATTCCAGTGCTTTATTACTGCCGGCCTACGCTGTCACTCATTCACAGTATAATAGGAGATGAACTGGATACATTTACATGCGCGTAGAAAACGCCGTTGCAACTGACCATGCAATTAAATCTATCAAAGTTTGCTGCCGTGTGCATGTCGGCTTCACCTTAAATGTTGTAGCTCAGCCATGCCTGATAATCATGTGCTCATCGCCAGCCAGCTTTTTACTTTTCTGATGCATGTCCGTAATGAAATGTTGGAAGGGCAGTGAAGTGTGGAGTAAGAACTAGGAGAGGCTAACAACCGCCCTTGGCACAACTCGGTCCTAAATCAGAGCGCCCACCATTGCCATAGCAACTGGAGAAGCCAAGAACTTGTTCGTGACATCCGTGATTGTCTTTGATGAACATGAAATATTAAAGCAGGAGCACTGAAGGGAGCCGGTAAAAATGACGCCATGTTTTCACACTTCAATGACGGACAGTGGTGGAGGAAGAAAACTGTTCTGAATTATGGTGATTCGCAGAATTTGTCTAAACATATTTCTTATTTTAAAAATACACGGCAGAATGAACACCCCATGCACAAGTTCACCAGGTCGGAACAACCAAGCAGTTTCCTTGCTGAGAGTCGGAGCCTCTGCAGATTTGTGATTTGGTCGTAATCTTCCTTAAATAAGGAAAACAGTAATGCTATTGTAAAACTGGAGCATTTCCATAAAGACACCCTTGTGAGTCAAGAGGAACGGTCCTGCTGTCTGACTTCCACTGTTAGCTCTAGATTCTGCCAATATATCTTCTAACAGCCATTAACCTGGCTGCTCCTAAAATAATGAGCCATGTTTTAATCATGACACAGCCATATGCTTCTCAGGGCCTCTGCGCATCATTCTGCTGTGCCTTTTGGATCTAATTGGGCTTCTCAGGAGCAACCATGGTTGATCAGTACAAACACTGGTTGAGGGTTTATCATGAAGGATTACAAGAGCTTGCAAGCCTGAGCAGAAAAAAGTGCATTCTTTCAAAAAATAAATATGAAGCACTAATAATGCTTTTACAAATAAGGTTTTCTACAAATTCTGCACAAACAGTGCAAAATAACCAACATTGGTCCTTATATGGTTAGTGAAAGCAAACAAAAAGCAAAAGTGTGAACCAAGACAGCACTTAAAAAGAGATAAATACTTTTCAAATAGATAAAGTAAACATTTGATTAACCTCATTTTCTCATTTTTGTATTAAATACAAACTACAGCTCCAATAATGCATATAAATACTTTTACGTTGTGGATTTTATGGCAGATCCATTTAATATACACTTCTCATTGGAAAATATCTCTTGGCACAGAGAGGTACTGCTGTATTTGTAGATTTGAGCACATTAAGAGTTGTCATCGAAATCTCTGCTGAAAATTGAGAGAAAAGCTTGAGAACATTGCGTTTGATCTCACTTTTGCCTAGCTGAAACTACAAAGACATTAAGATCTCCATGGTGACTTTCTTGTCCAATGTGAAAAAGATAAAACCAATAGAACTTAGTGAACAGATTTTGCTGTGCATGTCTATTGCATGTCAGTCATTTTTTCAATACCAACTTTAGACTTAACAAAAGTTTGAAGACATGACAGTGTCTGACGGTGCTGGTGAGGATGTCTCCCCAACTGTACCCTTTAAGCTGAAAATTAAAGAATCCAATAAAGCGCCCTCTACGAACACTGGCACATTTACCGGTAGTTCATTTGTCATGGAAATGTACACTATATGGGGAAAGTACGTAGAAACCCATTCCAGTCTGAAATCAATGTGATTATGGCAACCCACCTACATGCAGGCAATCTCCATAGTGGCAGCAGAATTTGTTTTAGTGATAAAAAAAAAAAAATGATAGCATTGTAGAATTCCACAAACCCAACAAGCCAACAGTGAATTAGCCAGGATGTTTGTTCCCTCAATTTGACATCACTGTGTATGATTTGGCATTACTTGTGAATCTGTAAAAATGGGACGTGATCTTGACGTGATCCTCAATTTGTTAATTCCCACTGTTATACTTACAAGTGTTAATGATACTTGTTTTTGTCTCGTCATACAATGCATCTTTAAGATTTCTTTTTACACCCAATTCTGGATTTTCGCACCAATCTCTGCTTGCATATCACTTTCTAAACACTATCAATATACTTTTTACGTGTCTCTTATCTGGACTGTATTCTGACGAGGGGCAAGGATTAAGTTAGGTCCAGTACTAGCCAGCCAATATATGTCAGCCCTTCAGGATTTGGTCGTAAACTTCTGGGAGGGATTTTGGCAGTCAAGCGTGTCTCTCAGAGATGGATACATTAAGACTACGTTTCGACTGCAGGGCAGTCTTCCAGAAATCTGATTTCTACAAAGACAAAATCCGATTAGCCTGTGCAGACTGCTATCATGGTCATTGGCAAACTCAGTTGCGTTTCTGAGCTAACCAGTCTTGAGTTGGAGAAGAAACGCTAGCCACATGAACATAGGGAACTGTGAACTGGTACAAAAGTATGAGCACACTAGTGAAAAATGCTTCTGTTTAGCAATATTCCTCTAATTTAATGCAGACGTGTTTAACAATTGCATTATGTTTCGTGAAGCAGGATGTTGACCAAAATGGACGCTGACCATAGTCACAATCTCTTCAGGCTTCGTAAATATAAACGGAGCAAACGATACATAAATATCAGAGATACAGCTGATGAGTGACTGAAATGACACAGTATTACCACCCACACAGACAATCAGCCAGATATAACAGAGACTCGATAGAATGTGAACCAGTTGATACACTTGTCATTATAGGCTAGAAAGAACAGACGGGTAATGAGGAGTGCGACTTACAAAAGGACAGGCACACAGACTTACGCCATTTCGTTACACCAGCTTGTTACAAACGGGGCAGAAAGTTAGCCACACAAACACGAGAGGCTTGCCCAAAATAAAGTCTCTAAATGCATCAACCATGGTAGAACAGTATCTAGTTAGCTCAGTCAGCAAACAAACAGTAAGGTCTATATACAGGCACTACATCTGGAGTTAAGACTTTTTGTTTTCTACTACCATTTATTAAAATGTAGAAGATGTCAGTCTTTAAACGATTGGATGCATAAACACTCTTAATGGGGCTGGGTAGTAGCAGGTGGCAAGCCCACTATATCTTGGGTAATGGCTTTCCTGTAATTGATCCATGTAGATCCACCCAGTTATGGATGTCAAGATGGATGGCAGACAGGGACTGGGTAGCACCGCTTGCCTCACAGCAAGAAGGTCCCATGTTCAATTTCACGGGTTTCTTTCCTCCCACAGTGCAAAGACGCGCGTTAGGGTAATTGGTTTCTCTAGAGTAGCCTTTAGTGTGTGACTGTGTTTGCCCTACGATGGATTGGTGCCCCATCAAGAGTTGCTTTTTCGCCCAGAGTTTCCGGGTGGGCACCCATGGGTCCACGACCCCGTGTGGATTAAGCGGAATATAATGGATGGATGGATGAAAATGGATGACTTTATATGCATATTTACCGTAGCTTCTAGCCCCTGTTGTTGTCTTCAGTCCCTCTGTGGGTAGTGATCATGCTCATTACGCTTAATGGCTCTTGTGTTATTATCCCAGTTTGCAAACAGAAAGGCTTTTAGTGACAAGTTAGATGCACGTGTTCCCTCTGTCTTTCCTTATACTTGGTTCTTTAGCACTGCTTTATTCCTATTTGTTGTTACACATTACGCCAAATGTGGCAATGTGTTTGTGGCCCATTTTGTACATCATCTGACTTTTGCTGGAGGATACTTTAGTGTTACATTACAGACTGTATTGTTGTTATCCATTACTGATGCTGCATCTACTTTTGCAGTACAGTGCAAAAAAAAATTTTTATAGGCTACAGTGGCAAGTATTTATTTTGACCTCCCCTTACACTTGAGCAGTAGTATCATCTGGCAGCTTCATCAGATGCCAAGTCGACACTTGGACAGTCTAAAAAAAGCGTGATCAGGAACGATCTTTCTGGAAGGGCAGCAGTCAAGAAAATACTTTTTCAAAAGGGAAACGGGGTGAAAAGCCTAAAATATGCTAATGCTCAAAAAGAACTTAGTATAACAGTGTTCAAGGAGATTAAAATTTCTGGCTTCAGTCATCATCAATATGTTATATGAAGTCATTATACTGTTCCTAAAACCACACATCGAATGGTGGCCTAAGACTTTTATACAGTTCGGTAATTTTTATGAAAGTGACCCTTAATTCTTCTGGCCATTTGCTTTCAATATAAATGTTTTAATAACTGTCTTTATAATTAGCCCTACTTTGAATGCAGGCCTCCCCATTTACTCCTAATAAAGCTCTGGAAATGAGCGCAGGTGAAATTTCCACCTCAGCCCCTCTTGAAAAAGTGAAATCAGCTCTTTGTCTTGGAGAGGTGCAGTGTGTCACTCTTCTATTCCTTGCTCCTCTCATTTCATCACTCACACACACACACACACACACACACACACACACAGCAAGCATTGGTGCCTTTGTTACAATCCTATTACAGCCCTTATCACACCAAAACAGAGCAGAAGTTCTCTCTCCCTACTTCTCTTAAAAGAGAAAGACAAGTTCGGTGCATTTCATTCCAGCGCCTATGCTATATCGATGTAGGTTCAAAATTGTGAAGAAAACGGAAAAATACCACTTTGTGCATCGTGTATATAAATACATTTTAAAACGTATTCTAAGACATCAGCTGTACAAGAGGTTTATGTTAAATACTACAACTACACACTACAGCCGTTTTAATCATGTACCTCTATTAAATACAATCAATATTTCGTGAGAATAAACCTATAGACAGGACAAAAATGACTGCATAGAGATATGTACAACCATATATATATATATATATATATATATACACACACACACACACACACACACACACACACACACACACACACACACAAAAAATGCACCCACCGGTCACTTTCAGGTACACCAATTTTGTTTCAACTGTCATTATCAATTTTATAAAATTTACTGGACATCTGGTCCTCTATGTAACTTTGTTAGTTCTCTAATGGTCAGGAAATGCACAGATCAGGTACTATTAGGGATCAGATGGGATCAGATAGGATCAGATAACATGGCCATGAGTGTATACACAAGTTGGTATACCTAAATAAAGAGGTGGGTCACTACGTTAGGAAGATCCGGCAAGATAGCACAGTGTCAAATAAATCAATAAATGCACTGATCACAAATTAGATGATATCTAATTATGGGATATTTCATTTTGAAAGCCCCTAATATTTGTTAGCAGTATACATGCTACTGTACATTTCAATAAGGATAGGACAAAAACGACAGCACGCTAAAATGTGTGTAAACTGGCTGCACTTACTGTTACATTAGCAAAGGGAGCTAGATAATGTGTCGCTGCAACTTTCCATTTGTGTGCATACCACTGGGATCTGTTGAAGAGTCATTACATAACCAACGAAAACACTCTCCAAGTCACCAACTGCCAAATGGCTGCATCCATACTGAAAGAAATGTGCCGCTGGTGGAACACGCCAGTGATAGCTTATGCTTTATTCGGAATGATGTATTTGGGTATTGGGAAGGTCACTAGCTGGTTGCAAAGTAGTTCTAAATTAAGAGGGTCATAAATCCATTATGACAACTGGCATCAATAACCTTCATGAACCTTTGAGAATTCAGTCCCTGGTGCTCACAGTCACAAGACAGGTCTTTCTGCAGTGACTCAGGAAAATATTTCTTTGTCACAGAGAGATCTCCTTCTAGTCCGGTTCCTTCCAGGTGTTGCTTTTTTTTTTTTTTTTACTGTTGTGCAGTGTAGTTTCACCTCTGCGCAATCTCAGTGGGAATCTGTGTTCGGCTCCAAAGACGAACTTAATTTAGCTTGCCAGAAGTGTAAGTGTGACCTCAGTAAAGGGATTTGTTGTTACAGCTTGTGTCCCGAAAGGAACAGGAGAGAACTAGATTTTAATCAAATGCAGAGGTCACCTAAATATGTGCACCAAAAAAATTTTTATAAAAAAAATGTAATAATAAATAATTTAAAAAAATGTAAAAAAAATTAAATCAAGCCATAGGTTGCTACTTACAAGTTAAAAAAAACAAAAACTTTTTGTACATGGACTGTGTCAAAACTGCTGTATAAAGGCTATGCTAAATGCAGGCTAATGGTTTGTATTTGACACCACTGATTGTTTGGCGGAAATGGGATTTGAACCCTGGAACTTCTTATCCACAGTTCAGTACCTTAACCTAACCACTAAACCACCACAGTCCAACAACAATGGCACTAAAGGAAAATGTGTCCTCGGAGGAAAATAAATTGGAAGGCTGAAACCACAAAGGAATCCAAGTACATCCTCTGACTACCACTGGAAATCAGACAATCAAATAACACAGAATAATGATGCAGCAATCAGAGGGATAAGAAATAGGTGGGCGAGCATCAGTAGGTTGGCAGCTCATGGTCTGGCAGGGGGTGTTGCAGGTAAAGGGTTCTGGTGATTGGACCAGTTGTGTCCCAGTTGGCTTACAAGTGTGTAATTCTGAATCAAAAGGTCTCAGGACATCACTGACCAGTTTACTGGATAGGTACAGTTTGCAGAAAAAGTCATATTTCAATGTGCTCAGAGAAGAGGTTGTGTTAGCGACTAAGTAAAACACAGTTTGACCGGGATAGCCCAAACTTTTGCATTACACTGTGCCACGGTTTCTCTAATAAGTGATTAGCATTCAAAATGACTAATTGGAAGAGCTAGAGCAGCGCGCCATTAAAACACCAGTGCAAAAACGCTTGCTAAATATAAGGCTTGGAATCAAATTATTTGACAGTTTTAACAACAGTAGTCATGTGTAGGCTTTTTAAATACACTACGCACAAAAATGATGATTCCACAAGACCTGCTGGACAATCTGATCCTGTCCACCGCAGTCTTGGGTGACCATACAACCTACTGAAGAGTCAATGTCGGGCGCACTCGTCCAGTTTGACATGCTTTTGTTCACCCCCATAAATGTATCACTTGCTCAATCACGATGCATTGATAATCTAATTTGCATAATCAAACAACTTTCTTTACCTTTTAATTTGCTTTTCTGTTTCGGTTTCTTGTTTAATAAAATACAATTAAATGCTTCTTTATTAATCGTTTCATGTTAATTGTTAATTATCCCTTAATCATTGTGAGCAGTGTATAGGTGATGATACTGTGAACTCTGTATAGGCTGTATTGTGAGCTTACAGCTGGGAATTGTGTGTATGAAGGCAATTACTTTGTGTTTGCTTCTGCTGGATGACAGAGCAGATGTCAGTACTGCAAGAGAAAATGCAGACGGCCTCACGAGAGCATGAGAACTCAAGCCGGGTCAAAAGAAGCCCAGTGAGGTCAGACAAGAAGTCCTACAAAAAAAAACGGGAATATGCCATTCTGTTTAACATCTGCACAGAACTAGAACACCTGAACACAGTTCAGAATTGGGTTCTCCTTATCTACTTTTGGGCCTTGTGAGAAAATGAGATGGCATTTAGGTCATATATACACAGACATTTTTAATGGGTCTACCAATTGAAGAACCACTGTATATTAATAAAAGCATTTTCCTCTGATTTAACTGTTGCATATAAACATCCTTTACGTCAGTGTAGCTGAGTGCCAACATTTGTAAGAGCAACACGGGGAAAAAACAGATTTGACATTGCCCGTTCACAAAAGTGTGTCCAATGGCCCAAACCAGTTCATTTGGGGTCCATTACAAGCCTTCGTGTCTCCATTTGGTCTGAAGGTCAAACCTGGTCTCTCACAGTGAATCTGATCAATGTCTAGTTCTATTCTATCTGTAATCATGTAAACATCCACCAATGAGTCTTGGAAGTCTTGGGAGAATTGCTGGAATTTCATGCCATATGGAAAAGCAAAGTATAATGAGAATTTCCATCTGTTGTCTGCACTGTGTGCCAGAGGAACAAAACCCCTCTTTAATTAAAGATCACACCAGCTTTTTCACTGTTTCTAATGCTTTATCGCTACACAGTAGCAGTCTACATGTTCAGCCAAGTAACAACCAAACTTGCTGCCTCGGCTTGTTTGGTTTTACACAACAGAAATTGTATCTTATGATAAAAATGTAGTAGTTATAGCGTTTATCACTTTTCCTTGTAATAATTTCATTGTCATACCAAACAACCAAAAAAAAAACAACTATCTGGCCCGTGTCATTGCATTAGAAAACAGCGTTCCAAAAGCAGCAGAAAAGACTGAGAAAAAAAAAACAAAAAAAACCGTACAATTATTTCACCCTAATCTCTTTGCACGGCAATTCATTTTATTCCATTTGTTTGTAATTGTATGTATTTGTATTGCTTTTTAACAACCTCATTTTATGCAAGATAAATCTCATTGACATTTTGGCACTCTGGTGACTGAAGTCTGGTTTTGGGTGATGTCCTAAAATATGTTGACCAATTACTGGAACCAAATTCCTTGTGTGTGAAAAAATACTTGGCGAAATAAATCTGATTCTAATGTTGCGTAACACTAAACCAAGAAACCACTTAAAATTTGAGGGGGGGGGGGGGGGGATAATCACATTGCCTCGAAGGCATCATAGCATACACCTAGTAGTTTTAAACACAGAAAAAAAATCTCGAGAGAAATTAATTGTGTGTCACCATCTGGCAGTACGACAGCTCAGCCTGTGTTTGGTGGATGCCAGGAGGATACAGTAAGCATCCTTGTACTAACTTAAAAATTTTGACGGATAAGGGATACTAGTCTGGGGCTGGTTTTGATAGTTGGGCGAGACATTAGTTCCACTGAGATGCTCAGAGATGAGAAGCAGAATGAAATGGCATTTAAGAGAACTGTGCGCTTTCAACATGGTGCCAAATGTTTGGGAAAGGCTCCGCCCACCACACCTCCACAGAAAAGGCAGGGTTGAAATACACTTGAAATACAGTATCATCCAACACTGCTAATAATTAGAAAATAAGTATTTATTTATTATTAATTTTCAAAGAAAAGCAACAGGTGCAACTTTCACCCAGTTAAAACACTTTGATGCCTCCCTGCTACACCTTGTTCAATTCTGCCAAACCACTACAGCTCCTCATAACACTGCCTGGTGTAGAAATAGGACCATTTCCACTTTCAGCACATGCATCTTTTTATAGAAGCATATTAAGCATGCAAACAATAAAGCATGTATCATGAGGGAGGGAAGAAACGGGAGATGAGTGAATGAGAAGCATCTAGTCTCATGTGGTTTAGTCAATAACAGAGAAGCCTCCTAAACACTAGCAGGTTCAAGAGCACTTGCCTCCTTCCTACTTGTTGCCAACAATATCCAGTCACCTAACTTGCTCACAGTACACCAGTCTGTGTGAACTATACACACACAACCTGCTGTCAGACATTAAAGTAACACACTTCATAAATAAACCAGCAGCCAAAAACAGCCCCATACATAATTAAATTGAACTGATAATCCACTGGACTCCTTGCATTCAATGCTATGACGCACTTCCGTTTTCAAATAGTACGGCTCGCACGTTTCGGTTAGTATCGTTCACATTCATTCATCGGCATACAACAATCTTCCCGTTTTTTGCTTGCGTTTAATCAAAATGTGTCACAGAACATTTTCAGAAACAACAAAAGAAATCTTCAGAGCACTGTTGTGTCCCTCTTTGCTCAGCGTCTGCGAAGTTTAGTGGAAGTTTCCATAGTTTCCCAGCCCAGAGTGACCTCAGGAGACAGTGGCTAATAAACATTAGTCGTGACGACTTCATCATTTCGCCTCACACGAAGGTCTGTAGCAGACGCTTCATACCAGACTACTTGGTTGAACCCAAAACCACAGAAGGTCGGAGAAGATTGGCAAAAGGTGCAGTGCCGTTGTTCTTTGAATGGAACAACTACAGCACACAGACACCCCGGCGAAGTGTGTGGGGGAAAAAAGGGAACGATCGAGTGAAGCTGCCTTTCTGGAGGATTCATTACCTGAACTGACGGTGGATCACGATTACTGTTCTGTCCCTGAGCCATCATCTCTAGACATGTGCGGAGAACAAAGAACTGTCCCGTGAAGTGGAGGAGCTGAGAAATCAGCTACATTAACTGTGTGTCTAGCTAAGTTTTGGGTTATCCCGTTTTGCCGGCTGTAGTAAACACTGCGTTGGAAGCAATAACCAATTTGTTGGCAGATGTAAATGATACATTATATAATTTTTTTACAGCAGATTCCCAAGCTATGATCATTTAATGGGATTTTGGTGGCTAATTGAACCATCTATCCACAAAATGGTTCCGGTCTCAAGAGCCAAAGCTGCAGCAAAAAAAGAATGCAGAGGTGACACATTCTCAGGTGTCAGGGGTTATATTTTATTAATTGTATCGCTGATCATTGGTTCCAATATTGGGTGTCTGTCCAGCACAGCTAATCATTTCCTTGCTTAAACACATGATTAAGCAGTTGCCAAGTTTTCGGCTGCAATGCACCAACTTAAATAGGTCATTTTTTTAGAGCAACACACTGAATGCAGGGAAATTATAGCTGTATTAGACAATGGCCTTTCAAGACTGTAATGTTTCAACCAAATTTTGTTAGTTGGAATATATGACCAGATACTATTAATAGTGTCGTAGCTATAATGTTGTAATACCCACATTGTGAGTGTAGTGGCACAACCGGAAACGCAGAGCAGCACTAAGGAAAATGCGGAAGTAGTTGTGCAAAGAGCGCATTTAAAGCCATAGAAGACGTATGGAACCTTGTTAACGTGTGAATGTACTTGTTAACAAAGCAAGCATGGATATAAAATAGACAAGCTGTAAGCTTGTAAGGGAGGAGCACAGAGACGGACCAGGTCACCCAAACCTTTTCGTATACATATTTATTCCAGAAAACTTTTTCCATGCACCACGTGGGAATTTGAGAACTCTGAGGCATGACAATGCTACTATGCTGGAGCCTAAGTAATGGTGTGAAAAAAAGCAAAGCCTGGTGTCCAAAATGATAACTACAAACTCTTCCCATAACACAAACTGAGTACAAGGGAAATAAACCAACAACCCAAGGCTGAGATTTGCCAAGATTTAGTGAGCTAATATTGAGTTGGGTAAAATACTAAATACTGCTCACTAAACATTTTTGTGAGAAGTGTATTTCTTTCCCCGTCTTCCTTTCTAAATACAAATTAGACTACTTAAATATCTCCTTCACCCAGCTTGTTTAATCAAACTCTTCTGACTCACTACTGCTCAGTTACAGTTTGCTTCTTTTTTAGCTTTCTGTCACACTTCAGAAATACTCATACATTTTTTACATTTTCAGTATCCCTGTAGCTCCTTAAACATTGAATCTGATTTTACTATTCATTTCTGCTTACCTTCTTGTTCACCTGTTCGGCTCTGATGTTTTCGTTTTATCTACTTCTATGTCTTCACCTTCACTCTTCTGAAAAGCCAGGGATCCATAGCCCTGGACATTTGGTGCTAGGGACACAGACAAATTCAGTCTGACTTTGGTACATTTTCAGACTCTTTCTTTTGAATGTTTCTCTCACGTTCACACACCGTAACAAATAGGACCTCGCATTACACTAATGACTAGCATATGGCTACTGGAAAAGAATTACATTTAAGTCATTTAGCAGATGTCCTTATCCAGAGCGACTTACAATTCATACAGTCTTACAATCCAAACAACTGTGGGTTAAGGACCTTGCTCAGGGAACCATGAGTGGTATCTTGGAAAAGGCGAGATTTGAACCCTGGACCTTCTGGTCCATAGTCCAGGACCTTAACCACTAGGACTTAAAGTAAATAAGCTCAGCATCTGAATGCAGGAATGCAGATAAGCTTTTACCACTACCATTAACTCAATGGTCATTAGCATTGTGTCACACAAAAATAAAGCATAGGCAATCAACACAATCTAAATATTTAAACTGCTAAACAATTAGGGTTAATTAAGGTCACCGAGTCAAAGCACTCCGAGATCACACATTTTATTTGATTTATTATGCTTCTGTTTAATGAAGCTATTAATATAAAATATAGAATGATATAAGCGTCTCACTTAATTCCCACATATTCCAACTAAGCAGCCCAAGAAGGTTGGGCCTGTATTAAAGTCTTAGTCCTCCCATGGATTCTTCCTAATATTTAGGAAGTTTTCTTTGCCACAGTTTGGGACTGGGATAATGGACAATAACAGAAAAGTGTAAAGCTGCTTTGAGCCAATGCTACATTGTATAAAGCGCTACAGAAATAAATCTGACTTGACGTGTACCAAAGTAAAGGCTCAACATAGAAACAGCACTTACAATGAATCCAAAATTAATGAAAGAGCACAGGGTGACTAAGTAAATCACTCACACATTATCATATTTGTGCTGTTTACTGATTAGCATGCCCCAGTTATCCTGACAGCCAAATACTCCAATACAGAAATATTAAATAAATGACAAACTAAAGAATAACACGGGCACAGTAAAATGTAAACATAACACCCAATTTCATCACATCCATGTAGGCATCTAGGATTTAACTGCTCTGCAGTCTGCTTTGTTCCTAGGGGCACCAGATTCGCCTGCGAAGGTCTTCAGGAATCCTCATCACCACAGATTGCTTAGCTTCACTCAGGTTTGAAGGGTAGCGCTTAGTAGAGAGCCCCCACTTTCCCTCGCCCTCCATCAGCAGCAACTTTTTGGATGATTGAAGGGCATTGTGGTTGTATTGCAGTAAAAGAAAACAGCAACATGAACAATATTCATATCCATTTGGAGGACAATACGAGTTGACAAAGAACAGGTCAATCACTGTCTCTTTTGTGGTGAAAGCATATCCCTAGGTTGATGGATGGCATAAATGATGTGTAAAACCTCATTCGTACACCAACGGTGATGGATGGCATAGCTTGTGTGTAACACCTCATATTTATATGCCTGTGATCCTGGAAATACTTGAATGATAAAACCCATGATAATGACCCATTAAGTTATATTTATGCTTCTGTAGTTTGGTGGGGCGGCCAGCTCTAGGAAGAGTCCTGGTTAGTCCAGACTTTTTATTTAAGATCTAAGGATGCCATTGTGCTCTTTGGACTACAACTCACTACACTTCAGTGTGTTTTCTGTAGCCTTCTCTACATCCGTGCCTAAACACAATTCGCTTCCTGTGCTCTACAGGCAGTTATTTCCTTGTCATGGCTTGGTTTTTGCCCTGATATGCATTGGTAGCTTTGAGACCTTATATAGACATATCGTACCAAATCATACCACAGGTGGACTCTAGTCGAGGTGTAGAAACATCTCAAAGATGATCAAGAGAAAGGGGAGGACCCCAGATCTGAATTTAAAAAAAAAAGTTAAAGGGTCTGAAGTGTCTGAACGCATTATATAATGTATTATCCTTTACTAAACCTGCCTTAACCACATTATTTCCCTGAGACTCAACCATCGTACCATTCTTACAGAGAGTTATGCATAGAAACAGAATCACTTTTAAAACCAGCAGTTCTTGGACAGAAAAGCTCCGGCTCCAGTGGTTTGTTTTCTGAGTTCATGGAGTGATATTGGCCAAATCAGAGTATTAAAGTGGACTGAAAACATTTTACATTACATTCGCGACATTTAGCAGACACCGTTATCCAGAGCGACTCACAACTCGTACAGTCTCCTAATTCAAGCAATTATGCATTAAGGGCCTTGATTAAGGACCCAACTGTGGCAGATTGGCAGAGGTGGGATTTGAACCCCAGAAAATCAGGTTGACCTTAAACGCTAGTCTACCACAGTCCCTGAAAACATAAAAATAAGGCAATAAATGGCCATTTTCCATACATTGGACAACCAAATGCATCTCATCTACTGATAATCCCAGTCTGGCAGGTTCACTGTTAGCTCTGGGACTTTTGACCTCTGTATCCAATTGTTTGTAGACCTCGGAGGAGAGAGGAAAAAAAAAAAGCTGACTGTGTGTTTACAAACGTCACTAGATTCTGACATGGCAATTTCTGATTCCGTTCACCCAGCAAGGATAAATATTTTCTGTCCACTTCTTTAGTAGAGACCAAAAAAAGAACTCTGACAGGAACATCCATTTCTGTCAGGTGTTAAAGTGCACGGTGCGCACGCCGGTGCGCTGCTCTACTCAACCAGTCAATCACAACAGCCCTCAAGTTTATCCAGGATCTGTGGGTAGCAATTCTGCAGTTCAGCATATCAATAACTCCCCACTTTCACTTTTTACGTTCACTTTACCTTTGAACAGACAATATTCATGTGCTGTCAGCAGTGAGTATCTTTTGTGGTCGGGGCAGCATTACAGAAAACCCTCCCACTCCTACTATCTTCTGTGGGGATCTTTAATATTAGACAGTATCTGGAATCTCTTCTGAGTTTATTACTTTTTCTAACGTGTGAACTGCCTTGACAGCATCGTGCACGCTCTGGCAGCAAGTAAGATGCTCTGAACAGCTGTACGCCTCGGCCTGTCCCTTTTTGCCCTGTGCAGCCACAGCCCATTCTCAGTGGCACCACGATGGCTTTCTGACATCGGCACAAACATCATGGGAGCCCTGGGTGCAATTTCCCATTAAATTAACACCATGCCAACATAGCTGGCACACAGCACAGGTGGACGACGGTAAATCGGATATGCATCTCATAAATTAACGGCCCCATTAATTTCAGTGGGTTCTTTTTATTTTATTCAAGCAGGGTTACGTTAAACAAACGTCAAACGCACGACGAAACTAAATCTTGGTTATTGAAACCTTTGTGCTGGCCAGATTTCAGTATTGTTTTCTTACAATGTTTTGAAGACGTACTGCATGTACAGGTGAAGCACTCATTCCGTAGGGTAATTAATAATATTTAATACGCCAATTAACTTTAAAAGCTTTGGGAAGACATGCATGTGCTTTGTTAAACAGCTGATTTAAGCTGTAACGCCCTTTGAACGAGTCCGAATTCTCTTTATGTCTTAGTCTTTATAACAATGAAACCACCGGACTGAGCCTTAGAAAAAGTCCTAAAAGCATCATGTTTTATAGCTTTTCCTTTATTCCAATAAGTACGTTGGTTTGATGCACTGTGTTGCCTTGTAAGATCACCGGGAAGCCAAAATGTACCTGATGTTAAGTCCCATCATCAGTTTAAATGGAAGTCTTAATTATTTAATTGACTTGATACCTTTGGATTTAAATTCTTGATTACCTGTTGATAAGGCTGAATAATGAATGAGACTGATTTATTAAACAGACTTTTTATATTCACAGTTCTCTTGTGTAAAGTGTGAACCTTAAATTGATAGAAACCACGAGTATATACCAGTTATTGTCCACATTATGTTTTGTGAAACAGGACGCTGACTGAAATGTTATGTTTATTACCCAAATGAGGATGGGTTTTCCTTCCGAGTGTGGTTCCTCTCAAGGTTTCTTCCTCTTAATCTCAGTTTTTCCTTGTCACTATCGCCATTTGGCTTGCTCATTAGAGACAACAGAATATAATTTGTGAAAACGTTTATGTCTCAATGTAAAGCTGCTTTGTGACAGTGTCTATTGTAAAAAAGCGCTATACAAATCAAATCGAATTTAATTTTACCGTGACGGTACTATAGTGACATAATATACTGATACTTCGAAATGAAATATAATCCCACAATGAAATATCCCCTTATTTTTGTGAGCAGCGTAGTTTAGATACCTTGCACAGTGTTTTAAAAAATAATATTAATTAAAACATAATACAGCAGTGTACTGTACATTAAGCAAAACCTGAAACAAAACCTTACTGAAAACTATAGAGACGGTTCAGCCTTCGAAACGGTGATTGTCTTTTAGAATTTTAGCTTTGTGTCAGTCAGAATTTATCCCTTTTAAGACGGAGGCCGAATCTTACGGAAATAAACTCCGTTCTGATGCGTTAAAATAAGACTGACCAAGATTAAGCAGCAGATAATTAACGAATGAATATATTTGATGTATATTAAATGATTAATTCCTATATTAATTATAAAGCTGTACTACTAAGCTACCTATATTGCCCACACCAAACCTATAGATCTAAGGGAACCATTTTCCCTACAGTATATTTATTTACTTATTAATGTCGACCTATTATAAACTTCTTTAATATCAAGGTTCCATATAATCGAGATATCAAGGTTACTATGAGACTTAACAGGGAGACATGTAGAGTAAAAATATCAAATCATTCAATGATTTCACTGATGAAGAACTTCTAGGTCACTGACGACATACAATGAAAAGCTAAGAAGGTCCAGCACTGAGCCTACAGACATGTTAGTGATTTCTATGCATTTTCACAAGAAGCAAAAATAAAAACGCTTGTGACCTCACACACTGCAGAATGGCATGGAACATGCGAGGGTAAGAATGCAAGGGAGAAAGCAAGCTTTTATTTCCACTTGTTTCACCTTTAACAAGTATCTGCTAGGGGCCCAGAAGAGTAGCCAGCTTAGGGGCTCAGCTGAAATGGTAAACGCCTTCCATCTTAACACCCTGAGTAATCCAGAGAAAGCAAAGTAGATCCAAGAGCAGAAGTTCCTCATTACACCTGACAGACTGGTTCACCGCTAACCCTTGTGCAGCATTTTATACACACCGCTTGGTTTTCCCCTTGCATCCCTGCTATGTTCTATGCTCTCTTGATGGTGGACTCATGACCATTAACTTTAAACAACATAAAGGAGGCAATCAATTGCTTAGATGTTATCCTAAGTTCATTTGTGACATTTGTGGCCTTTTGCATGCCTTGCTCTAGGGGTGATCAGCGGTCTCAGAATTCCTCAATTTGTACGCAAAATCTACCCGACTGTGGATTGGTAAAGCCATTTTTTTTTTTTGAGATTAAGAGGCTCATCAACAGAAACCAGTCCCACCAGAGTAGCTCCCACCATCATTTAGACATTAGATGATGTGCTTCTATGGATTTCCCACTGAGCACTCATTTTATAATCTATTATGTTTTATAATTTAGTTTATTTATTTTATTACTAATTTAAATTTTACAATTGATTTGTTATTGATTTAAATTGTTATTTACCTAATTTTTCTATCATTTAACCTCTGTATTTAACTAAGTATTTACTTAATTAACATCTAGGCCACCCTTGAAGGATGGGTCCCCTGTTGAGTCTTGGCCCTCCCAAGGTTTCTTCCTACTACTTTCAGGGAGTTTTTCCTTTCCACTGTCGCCCTTGCTTAACCTGGGATTGACCTTTTAAGATAAGATTGTAAAGCTGCTTTGAGACAATGCTCTAGTGTAAAAAGTGCTGTATAAATAAAGTTGAATTGAAAGCCCTGTAATCTTTTCCAACCTGATCAACAACAACAACAACCAGTGGACCTCAGAAAGCTTTTATCGTTTTTCACAATACTCTGCTAAAAACGTGTTTTAAAGATCAGAACGCTGTTCTTTAAACAGCATGCTAACACACACCTGATTGTTATCCCACTGAATGAATCACATATTTTGAGACTGGTATAGATGCAAGATTGGATCATTTTCAATTATCAATTAAATAACTAAAATGTGTCAAATGTACATCAAAGTTGTTTTGCATTTGGTTCTCAAACTTCCTGGGTCTAGTAAAGGCATGGGGAGATTTCTACGCAGCTTTCGGTGCTAAACGGAGAGTCGATATTTAAAAATCACCTTGACGCCATGAAAATGTCACAAACAATTTAGAGATAATGAATTCGGAATGGCCCGTAGTATATTGGGAGCTAATTTGACGATGTTAGTCCTAGAGCTTTTAGTATTCCACTACTGACTTCTGTCCTCCGGCTGTAATAAATGCCACCGGGATATTTCTAATGTTGATTAAAATTCATTTTACTAGCAGAGGAAAAACAAAATATGAGAAGAAAGGTGTCTGCGATGGTGTTCGTTTCATCCTTGAGGCACAAGAGCAAGTATTCAGTAGGCTGCACTCACCCAGCGTGTGGCAGTACCGAGCATTTTTATTTTTCACAATTCAAACATGTTCAAAGCAAGTCAAAGCAGCCACGTTTTTCCTCATATACACCGCTCTTCTCTTTCACTTACACATGGTTATAACACGAGAGCTTATCGTACATTAGGATTCATCAAAACTACACACCAAATACTCGTCTTTATTTCCCATTTTTCCTTCGAGTGCAGAGCAGAAAGGAGAATTGCATCGGTCTAAATTCGATTGGTTTCACTTCCACCTGAGTGCAGATTGCTGTAATGGTTTCCCAGGAGTCTCATTCGCACCCTGTGTATTTGCGATTTACTTCGCCACCTTGCTCAGACCCGCTGCAGCACCATGAAGACAGGCCAATACTGTATTGTTAAGAGATAGACAGTGCTGCTTAGTGGCATCTCTCTCTCTCCCCATGCCCACAATCATAGACGGTTCAAATTGAAATTCAATAAGAAGCAGCAGGCAAATGGCACCTTGCTTACCAGAGGCAGTATTTTACGTGTGAGGCACACTGTGCTTACCCTCTCACACAGACACACAAAGTGCAGGAAATGGACAGTGAACAAGCAAGACAGGAGCAAATCTCGAGTACATTATTTATCGTTGGAGGCAAATATGGTAGTTGTCAAAACTACACCCTGAATATTGACTGTGCAACAGACATGACAGGGCTGACTGTGTGTGGTCAACTGGTGATAGTGTAAATACATGCAGCCTGTGTTTTACATTCTCAATCTGCATAGGTGTGACTCCTAACTTTGCCATTGACTGGCATGCAAGCAGATACCCTTATAATTTGAATGTTCAGCTATTTCAGATTATCCAGCTCCATAAAACCGAGGAAACAGACAAGCAATCTTCATAAACAAACAGCGGAAATTGATTGGGTTATACTGAAAAGGTCAGTGACAGTCCAATGTGTCAAGAAGGCAAACTGCAAACTGCTCTGGCCAGTGTTGTGTAATTTTGATTGTGTTGTGTCAGCAACAGCTTGTAAAGCAGAGGACACTAAAGGCAGATCATGGTCTGTGGCTACATCCAGATGTAAAGTCGAGTCATATTCACTAACTTGACAGTATGTTATCTTAAAAGGAAAATCCCAAACTGAGCAAGCCTAGGGTGACAGTGGAAAAAAAAGAAAAAAAAAAGACTCCCTAAAAGTTGTAAGGAAGAAAGCAGTAGGTCCAGGGTTCAAATCCCACCTCTGCCACAGCTGGGTCCCTGAGCAGGGCCCTTAACTCATAATTGCTTGGATTGTAAGACCAAGTCGGTCTGGATTAGTGCATCTGCTAAATGACAAATGTAAATATTTGGGACTGCGACTGCCTAGCGGTTAAGGTACTGGACTCTGGACCTGATGGTCCATGGTTCAAATCCCATCTCTGCCAAACAATTGGGTCCTTAATCAAAGGACTTAACCCACGAACGCTTGAACTGTAAGCCTGTATCAGTTGTTAGTCACTCTGCATAAGGGTGTCTGATAAATGCCGTAAATGTAAACCTTGGGAGGACAAAAGGCAAACAGGGACCCTAGATGTTATGTGAATTATTCATGTTTGTATCAATAATAGATGCTGCCCTGTGTCCTGCTTGAACTGGACCTACAACCAATAAACTACTAAGAATTATTTTATTTTTTTCTAAATATTTCTGTTCTACTTTTTTCTGATATCTGATCAAGCTTCTTCAAACTGTAAACGAGTCAACTTGGCATTCTGATGAAACTAAGACATGCTGCTATTGCTCAATTGTAAGGTCACACTAAATACTGTAGCCTATAGAAGCAGCTTATTTAATATTGTAAAATCCCTGCATCTTCTGGCCGTACTCTAATCAAGAGACTAAGAAATAAATATATATGGTAAAAAACATGAAGCATCTAATCTAAATGGTGGCCTAAAACTTTAGCACAGTAACGTATATACGGTCCACTTGATCCTAACACTTCTCATCGTTATTGTACGATTTGTATGCATAAAGTCCACTGCATTATTTGCAGCACTACTGTTTTGATCTTGCACAGTGGTCATGGAAGCCTTCCATGCAACGTGGGATGAACGCACATCCGACTGGGAGAATGTGAAATGTGACGAAGGATTTGCACACAACAAAACATGTTTCCCTGGAGCATCTGGGGTGATACAGAAGCGGTCTGGAGCGCAATAATAAGTGTAAAGCTAGCCGTCGTGGGTGAGGCATCATGTGTGCCATGTGGCTTTAGCAATTCGCAGTGAATTTTGTGGGGTCAGCACGCAAACGCCGCACACAAAAAAAAAAATGGCATATGATTTAGTTGTATTTGAACGTCTGCTGGAAACGCATTAGCGCTTCCACCTGGGCACCCATGTTTATCTTGACAAGAAAGTAAATAGCTTTGCTTCTATGTTCCACACATCATTGTGTTCAGCAAAACATGCTATTTCAAAGTGGTAGGATGTGGACTGGATTTTAAACAGTTTGGTCACACTCTGTCATTCTGCCCAGCATGGCTCAGTCGGCATTTTTTAAACAACCCTTTGATTAAAAGCTTTATAAGATTTCGATTAAGGGCTGAATTGTCCGTTTTGTCTTTGGTCCAAAATATACACTGTCCATTTTTCTCCAAAACAAAAGACTTGAAATACTAATTCATCTGATACAATACAGGTCTACGCTGTGCGATGGTCCATCCTAGATGGATGAGCTCAGAGTCGAAGTTGAAAAAAATCTACCAAAGACAAAAAGGGCCATCCAGACTTATTAGCATGTCCAAAAGCCAGTCGGTCGGTACGAGGCTGTGTCAGTGTCGTTGGCAAATGTCATTTTCAAGACTGTGATGGCACCGTTAATGCAGAAAAATACACTGAGGTTTTTATAACGGTTTATTTTTTAAATTGTTGTTAATTAAAACAATATGAAACCTGAAGTACGGTCCTGCACTGTACTATACAGTAGTATTTTGTATTGTTTATCACATTGAAACACTTACCAAAATGTGTTCTGCCTTTCAAGAATGATTCTCTTTTTGGCCAGCAAGTGGCGCAAAGGTTCACCCATACTAGTTTTCTGTTATTCAGCCATGAACATGGTGTATAGGCATTTCCTATTTATCCCTCATCTCCAGTCCACAGACTCGCTGGCTATTTGGTATTAAAGAGATGTTTCATCTCTTCCCCATCCTGCCCAATGCTTCAGAAATGCAAGCGGCTGGACTATTTAAACAAACAATAAATCACAGTTGCATTTAATTAATTTCATTTTGTTTAACAATAACATCAGAATAGTTTGAACCTGTGACATCAGAACACACGTGGTAGCGCGTTTGTTTGTTATTTGTGCCCTCTCTCACCATTATACATGTTATACATCTTGTTACTACTACTACCATCTCAATCACAACACAAACGCACACGACTAGAGATACAGAACTACAATTGTCAAAACAAAATATTTGCATTGCCTTCAAGAATCTTAATTTGGTATTAAATTAGGTCAGGCGAGCAGGGTCTGTGGTTGGTGTGGAGTTGGAATCTGTAGTGAAGGTGGCCAAGAGAAGGACATTGCACAACTGCTGCCCATTATAGATGATGGTCATCTACTGGACACCATCATCAAGGACAATAGAAGTAAGTTCAGTGGCAGAATGCTGTAACTGAACTGCTCCACAGACTAACTCAGATGTCCGGGATCAGTATAAATCTATCTTTCGAAATATGTGCTGCTCGCATCCGCATTCATGATCTATAAAATGGGCCCAACCGTGGTGTTTCTGACCTCAAAACCAATTGCCTCATCATTCGTAGTACCATGCATAGTGTTATTCTGGTGATGACATTTGGCCAGTTTTAGTCTGATTCTTGCCTTTCGTTTTCAGAAAAACCATGCTCGGACGAATGAAAAAACAAGAATTGAGGATCTATGCAAGGCAAGCAGACTCGTATCTCACATTAACATTGCCTACCATTAGGCCTAGTAATAATACTAATAAGTATTAGTATAATAATACTAATATAATAATATAATTCCAATTCGTGTCGCTATTAATAACAGCAAAGCATGTAACCCCATAACTGTAGCCTAGTAATGATAACAGGCATACCACTACTCATAATAGTAATAATAATGCCTGGAAACTCACATTAGAAGACTGGCACTACTGCAAATTATAACAATAACCTAGTAATGATAATAGTCTTAATTACCATTAATGATCACAATGTTCATCTATCTATCTATGCAAGATGGCGTATTCGGCGTTGGGGGTTTTGGCGTTTCAGTGGGTGGTGCCGGTAGGAGGGTAGGGCCCAACTGCAGTGAACTAGCTTTGAAGGGGTCCGGCTTACAAAAGGTTGACGACCCTTGATGTAGATTATAAACAAAATGCAATGTGCTTTCTACACCACTTTTTCTTAATGTTTTCAAAACTGGTGAATCTCAAATCCGTCGAAGCCATCTCGAATCAGACATTGTCTGTCTGGGACATTATCTCTCTCACCACGTACTCAAATGCTACTTGTCGTATTAAAGTTTAATGCTGAAACGGAACATGCACTCCTACACTGAGATGTGTTCATCAATAATATAAAATCAGTGTTAGCACAGGTTAGAACACGCGTCATAAAACCCACACAAGACCAAGCTGACAAGCAAGTTCGAATTTATGGATACTCAATATGTAGTAATGTGTTTGGAAGGAATCAGAGTCTCCAAACAATTCTTGTAGCCAGTATCTAAGTGTTTGCACTGTAATGCATATCTGAGCTCAACCAACAGATATTAGTTAGATTCTAAGTTTCAAATATGAGATCTAGAACCTCAAATCAGAAAAAGTCATGAACAATGCAAATTAAAAGTACACAGTATTCCACAGTATTTTATTTCATTTAACTTGAGACATTTCATCTTTAATCTGATTAACGACAGATGAAATTAAGTTAAACACCTATTACTGCATTTTAGGTCTGCTAAACATTAAAAAAAAAGCATCGGAACGGTAAAGAATGTACCATTTTGTTGCCATTCCCTCTATTAACAATTAAAAAACTTCCAAAAATGGACAAAAAAGCTTCCACAATAAAGGTTTCCACTGTGTGATGGTCCATCCCAGAGGCCTCCAAACACACAAGTCAATGTCTTTTTCCATTTAAGGATTAAGGAGGCCACTGTGCTCTTAGGAACTGAGAGCTGCAAATATTTTTTGTAACCTTGGCCAGATCGGTGCCTTTGCCACAATTCTTTCTCCGAGCTCCTTGGGCAGTTCCTTCAACATCATGATTCTCATTTCTGTTGACATGCACCGAGAGCTGTGAGGTCTTATATACACAGGTGTTTGCCTTTCCTAATCAAGTCCAATCAGCTCAATTAAACACAGCTGGACTCCAATGAAGGAGTAGAACCATCTCAAGAAGGATAAGAAGAAATGGACAGCTTGTGAGTTAAATATGAGCGTCACAGCAAAGGTTCTGAATACTTATGACCATGTGATATTTAAGTTTAAATTATTGCACATTATCAAAATATTGCGCCTATGTTTTGTGTTGTGTTGTGGTCAGTACTACTCCTTCCTATCATCTGTACTTGTGTTATGCCGCCTTCTCCCACAAAGAGGAGTTTTTGAGTCTGTTAGTCCTGCACTTGGGAAGAAGTCTGTCACTGTACAGACTCTTTTGGTTGCTGATGATGATGTGCAGAGGATGACTGGCATTGTCGATTATGTTCAGAAGTTTATCCATTGTCCTCGTATCTGAGAGTAGTACTAACCAGTCAAAAGTGCTAAAACGGCTTTTGTCTAGATGACTGCATGCCCCTCTTGATGATGTTGATATACTGACTGATAGAGTTCGGCAATGAGTTTGTTAACAAAAGAACAAGAAACTCTGGCCAGTCCGATATATGCTTTTCACTGCAGGACCTGGCTCCTCTGTGATGAAAAATCGGTGTTGATGACTTATTACTAATTCTAAACTAACTACATTTAGTTTTTACAAGTAACTGAACAGTAAATAAACATTGCAAGTAAATAAAAAGTAACACTTAAAAACGAGAACTAATAAATCAAATGAGAGAAGGGCTTATGTGGCTTAACCCCTAATGTTTATAGCATTTCATGGTTAGTCCATCAGGGAGTTATAAAGCATACAGATCCATTAGCACGGTTTTCACTCAGTGCACTTTTGATTTTTGGCATTGCATACCATAACCCAGTCCTAAATGGCATCCTACAGGCTATAGACTATACCTGTCCTCAGAGTCTGACATCAACAACAGGCCTGCAACACATCCATTTGAGTCCATTGAGTCAAATTTCATTGAGTCAAATCAGTTTCTCTGCCTACATGCCTATGGTGCACTAAATTACAGCCTGTAAAGTTTTTGTTTCAGTAACAAAATACCTAAAAATGAAAGAACAATGTCAGTCCACAGAGCAGTATTTATAGTAATAGAGCTAGCCAGCTAGCTACACAGTCATTTTTTTAACATGTGTTTCATGTTTAGTTTTTACTGTTGTTTAATGTCGACAATGCATATGAGCCTCTTTGTTGAATATATTGTTGTTCTTGGAGCTATTAATTCTATTATATTATATATATTATTAATTATAAACAAAATACTGTTAAATAATAGTGACACAACTTTTGTACACTGCACTGCTTAATTAATAAAACTGAAATCCCATTAAAATTGTCATTGTTAGTGTTAATGTTAATCCATAATTTTGGATGCTTGTATGTTATTAATTGTAACATAGTAAGTTAGTAATCCTGCTAAAATAGTAAACGTTTTTCAAATGGCATTAATAGAATTAGACTTAATATTTCTACAATTTAATTGACTAAAACTATGCTAAAACCTTTTAAAAAAAAATTTTAATCTAGCAATATTCAAATGAATTAAGAATTAAATGACTAAAATAAAAACAATTAAAAGGTACATTAACGGGCCCATAGCTGTCTAACCCCTTCTCAGCATACTGAGGAATGTACTACATACTCGTTATCCATAAAAACATCACTGTCTATGTGCTTGCTAATTTGACTAGATAAAATTCAATGGAAACTTGCATGGAAACTTACAGTAATTCAGCAAGTTCACCCATGTCTACCTACTTATAAGTAACAATTTGTATTCAGGCAACGAAGCAGCTGTATGCACTGGTATTTACATAATCTTTACTTAATATCTGCCCTGGAATAAGAATTAATGGCCATCTCAATTCTGTTTGGAGCACAACTGACTGGTAAATAAAAAGGAAAAGAATCTTACAATAAACTAGGACAATAAAGAAGGAAAAATAAACTTACTATCAACAGGGCATTTTGCTCCCATTAGTTGGCCCAGTGGAAGCAGGAAGTGGGCAGGATGGATTTGGGTGGTTCGCCCAGTGGGTATGGGTCATCCAGAAGTGGATGTTGGATAAGGAATCAATGCTCTTTGGGGTTCTTGGACTCACAGTAAGAATTGGTGAAATGGAACCTAGAGAAGAACAACTGGGCATGATGGGAGTTTAACCTCCTTGCAAACCTAACTTATTCCAGATGGTGATGGGATGAAGGGATGACTATGTGTGTAATGTGTGTGTGTGTGGATGGGTGGATGGATGTGAGAGAGAGAGAGAGAGAGAGAGAGAGGGACAGGAATAAAAATTAGTCATTTTCTACAATTGATGTTATCATTAAATCTAAGATTTAAGTTGATAATAGAAGATTGTGAACTTATTTATAAAATTATTTGACATTAGCTTTAAATATGTTCTTTTTACAGTCAAATTACTAGACTCTTCTTTCCTCTTTGGCACGTACACTGTTTGGTATGCTCGTGTCATCTGGGACTAAAAATGTTCAATCACAGTGTATTAACCAGACCCAACAGACAAATGGTTATTTTTTATTTCCCTTGTGATGAATTCCTCCTACAGAGCTCATTTGATTGATATTCTTCAAATATACGTAAAAAATATTTGAACAACTGTGTAGAGCTTGATTTTTGTTATACATTTAATGACCATCCCAGAACAAGAATCGTTGATGAATCACATTACAGTTTCTGAACAATAGTTTCTATTCATGCCGATATCCTGACACACTTCTGGGGGATTGGTAGTGGATGAGGAAATGGAGTAAGAAGGTTTCTGCATCATAAATCTATATCTGTAAATTGGGGTTGAGTTAATCAGTGTGCATACATCGAAGATTACACGTCCATTTGAAACATTAAAAAACATGGAAAATCAATTAATCACAGATTTTTAGTCATTGATGGTACACTACAGAATCCTATATGGCATTGGTTTTCAACCATGAGTGTACACTTTCCTTCAGGATTTGGGTGCAAGAACAGGTCAGGAAGGGGGGCAATTACGACTATTAGTACAAACGAGATGCAGCAGATTCCTCCATGTCGAAATGCAAGCGATTGGACTATTACAACAGACAAATCAACCAGTTTAATTTAATCAATCAACGAAACAAAACAGAGGGTTTTGAACCTGTTACACAACGTCAGCACTACTATATTAAAATATGAACACACTTGGTGGTGCTATTCACTCTATATTTCTTGACAAGTTTGTATTTCTTGACAAGTATTTGATCCCTCTAGCAAACAAGACTTAATACTTGGTGGTAAAACCCTTGTTGGCAAGCACAGCAGTCAGACT
>JAUZST010097277.1:0-44828 GCA_034779995.1 Parotocinclus haroldoi
TGTGTGTGTGTGTGTGTGTGTGTGTGTGTGTGTGTGTGTGTGTGTGTGTGTGTGTGTGTGTGTGTGTGTGTGGTTCATTAGATGATGCTAGATCCACTGTGTTTATCTTAAATTAGTGGAGTTGCACTTGTTTCATTTATATTTTGAGAAGGTTTCTAGGTATTAATAATCAAGCCAGGGTTCTTCTGGGAGAGTCTGTTCTTCTGTCTGCCCAATCTTTAGCTTTAGTTATTACATCCAAGTTTTGTGTTTCGTCTGTGAGAAAGAAGAGTTTTCTGTTCTAACACGGCTGGTGTTTATACTGCTTGAGACAGCTTTGGTTTGATGAGTTACTCCGACGGCTGTGAATCCTCCCTGTAAACTCTCTCAACCTCGTCCAAGATGTACTCTATGAAGCGTCAAATTTGCTGGCCTGATGCTTGGTGCAAATGCATTGTAGTTTAGACTTTTGTCCACCCATGCTAATTTTCTTTTGACCCATGGTTTTGACAAATGAGTTCTCGAGGCAGGTAATTTGCATCTCCCATCGTGTTTTGTTTCAGACGTAATTGTCAACTGATTAACTTTCACACCATGTGCTTTTATATGTCTCTCTGGCTTTGAGAGTTTGTGTACACTCCTCTTGTCCACGTATAATACAATAACCTCTACCTAACCTAAACCTGCATTCTAAATGTATCTTTAAAGCCTTTACATAGCTAAATGAGCTGGATTGGCACTAAACAAACTAACAAATGAATGTTTAGTAGCACAGTTCTGCCGTATAGAGACAAAGCATGTGTTTTTGTGTGGCAGAATTTGTTTCGTATTTTAAAATGCAAGTTTTAAACAACTATATATAAAATCTACAATATAATTGACTATGTTTACATGCACCTAATAATTTAATAACTTCAGGAAATTTGATTTTGTCTACATGCACTTGGGCAATAATCTGATTTCTACTTTGCTAGCAGCTAATTATCTGACAGAAGGATATGACCTAGATTTAACAATTAAATAATACATATATTACATTTCATAGTCTCCTAAATAGTGTTTGGTAAATGTTTTGCAGTTTGTGAGAGAGAAACAAGCAGTCAGGTGTATGGAAACAAGAAGTGAAGACAAGAAGTCTAGCTACTTCTAGGCTAATTTTGCTTGCAACCGCACACTGAGAACACCTCTTTTGTCTGGTGTACCTGTGAGTGTCTGCAAACCTAAGTACATTTTACAAGTTAAAGTTTACACAAAACATTAAAAAAGACTAATCTCTTCAAGCGTTTCAATGTTTTATTATTGTTGTTATTATTATAGTAGTTATTGTAAAAACAGGATTTTTTTTTTTGTTGCTGTATTTTCATACTTTCATTCAATTGTATTATATTAATACTCCTCTTCTTGTATGAAACTACTCGTAATAATACTCCATGCTCCTAATAATATTGTATTTACTGTGTATAGTGTTTCACATTCCATTCCTTGCTTTTTTTTTTTTACACACCCACGTCCCTGACCCAGCCCTGTTCTGCTACCTGCAGCATGTTTAATTCTGTAACCTGCTCTGCATTTCCTAAATTACATCCACTTCGTATTGAAACCTCATGCTTGCCATGCTTCTGGAATTTGTGTGGAAAATTTTAGCTGTTTTTTTTCCCTAAACTCTGTTAATTATTTGTGTACGACTCTGCTCTCTGGCCCAGCCCTAAGCAGTAGACCTTACTTGGTCAAAAGTAAGTTCTTATTTGTATGCAAATTTTAATTGGCTGAAAAATCAGTGCATCAGTACTTAAGATTTTCTGCCTGTAACGTACTACTGTTTTCATTGATGGCTGTTAATGTCAGCAAACGCGTGTGAAGTCTAAAATATTTTGTCAAATTCTTACTAAATTCTTACTAAATTTTAAGTGCGGTACCATAGTTGTTGTAAGTATCACTTTTCTTTGTGATCTGTGAGATCATAACCAGGCTTCATACCAAATTGTATGGGTTTGGTTTCCAGTTTCATAACCAACCTGTATATAGAGAGCCATGTTTAACCAGCTTAGTGTCATCTTGGTTAGTATAATTCAATACTTTAATAAAAATAATAAGATCATAGTTATCACACTGATTCTAACGTGCTTTTAGTGACTATTTACAAGAACACAAGGCAAATATTTGCTTGCATAATTCTTAGTGTACACAAACCAAGCACTGATGTATTGGATGCAAGTTGTGAACCAGTTGTGTTGCCTTCAGGGCACCCAGAGCTTACAGCGTCATACACTTTCCTATGGTACATTTACTTAAATGTATACATGTGCTCGACTTGTTTACCATCATTTGATGCTTTTATTTCACCAGGAACCAGACTACAGTTATGATTACTGCCACAACTAGTAGCAACAAGCTGTTCTTTTGAAGTGACCTACAATTTCATGCTTCAGGTCGACTCTAGCAGCATTTACTCACAGTGCCTTATTCTGGCCATAGTCGTAACAAATTGGTGTCCCTTTGAGGTGAGGTTCCTGTTTACTCAGTAGGTTTTTATTGTGTGTCTCTGACGTGTCTCCAAGTTCCTGGGTGGTACAGGTGCCAGACCTTTCACGCAGTGTCCTCTCAATTCAGACAGATTGAAGCACACTCCTCTCATTGATAAAAACTTGATTCTGCCTCCATGTCCTTATTTGGTATGGTTTCCCTGCTTGCTTTCTTGGCTGGGGCCCCTCACATTCCTTATAGGCTGCAGCTGTCTTTAGAGTACACTGTTTTCTCTGCGTTTTTTTTTTTTTTTGGTTTTTTTATTAACCGAGATGATGAGGCATATGTATATTTAAAATCCCTCACTCTAGTGTTAATACCGTGACCTTGTTTCTTTCCTTTTCTCCGCTTTTTTTAAACCAGAGGCACCATCTACACATGTAGCCGTCAGGCTGTCATCCAGGCCGTCTCTGTTTACAGAGTCTTACCATGAGCTTGTTCTGCGACAAGCTGCTGGTGTCTGTTCTGTTTTACTCTTCAACTCATGGCTGAACAGTTAGCATCAATGGGGTACGTCTTGATGTCTGGACAGCTAAGCTGTATAGTCCTGGTTCCGCAATCCCTAAATGTAAACTTTCCAGGTCATGTTTATAAAATGAGCACCTTCATAAGTTTATGGGACTGACAGTGCGAGGTCAAAGGAGAAATGAGCGTTTAGACTGAAGAGAAAAGCATTAGTTAAAAAAGCTGCGTTCAAGAGCGGTCCCGTCCGAGGGGTAACCTGTATGCAGTAAATGTTTAACCACGGTTTTGCTTCTCCTTATATACAGTATATTCTACTGAGATATCTTTCAATCCTTAAAATCAGATCATCTAGAAAACTCCTTTCACACATTCCGTTTTTCATGATTTGACTGGAAGAGTAAACTGAAGCGACAGTTTGCCGAAATTAAAGCTAGTGCAGTTGCTGGGTAAATATTGGGGGAGCAAAAGAGAATACTGTCCTGAACTGCACTTACTAAGATTGGTGTTTCAAAAGCTTCAGGCAGCGTGATTACAATAATACATTTTTTGATTGAGCCAATATAGTAATAACTATTATACATTTTCTAGATGTGATGTTTAATTGAATTTAGTTAATGTACCTTTGTACAGTCTGCATAATATTTTACCCCTAAGAGTTGGGCATGCTAATTAGTACCATGTTTGCTATGTAGATGATACTTTCCAGTGTAGAAGCACAGTAGGCTAACTATAAAACTGTTTATATGTTGTACAATTGACTGTTTGAACTCCTGTTGTCTGAATTCCTAATTTACCATGTGAGGTATTTTAGAGAACCATAACTGTCTGTAAAAAAACCCCAATAATTGTATATAACGCCTGACTCTTTGAAAAATAATGGAAGTAAATGGTTTTCTGGATGACTTAGTTCCTTTATCTACACTATAAATGTTTAGTTTTATTTAGCAGTAATGATAAAATTAGTATCGATTATATTCTAGTGTTATGAGCTAGAGGAAACTCCCACATCAGAGTGGCTAATGACCTTTAAGTAACATATTCTGAGAGTTTTGACTTGGAGCATGTTTGCTGGTTGCCAAAAAAAATGGGGAATTTATATCGTGAATTTAATCTGTTCTCTTCTTGGAATAGATTGCGTTTCAACTGAAAGTTAGCTTTAGCTACTATGTGTGAGTAAGATGCATTCGAGCAGTCACTCTACATAAATTTCCTTAGAAAAGTAATTGTTCACAACTACTCACAATGAGTCAGAGCCTCAAAATAAGCCTACACATCAGCAGAAGAACGCCTGACATCACCCATCACAAAGCATTTGTCATTTGAAACGAAATCCTTGTGTTGCCATAGAATAGCAATTCTGGTCGGAGCATGAAACCGGTATGGTTTCTCCCATTTTATCTGGAAAGTCTGCCGTCTGATGCATTGCTTGATGTATTGCAGTCATAATTATATTCGGGAGATGTTTGTTTTTATTGTACGTCTCATTACATTTAAAGTTCCTCCTTCTCAATCACAGCAAATTCTAAACATGGCAAGAACCCAGAAAGCAATTACTCCCTATTCGTGTGCCTCAACCTGCCTCATGCCGTCTGTGATCACTGAACCAGAATTTGTTAAAAATGGTACCCTATTCAAATGAGTTTTAGAAAGGTTTAAAAGAAGTGTGTAAGCCAGAATAAGGCTCAGGTTCAGAATACAACATAACACTAATGGACAAAGAAAGGAATTTGTGCCCTCCGTTTTTTTTTTGTTTGTTTGTTTTTGGCATCTTTACTGTAACTTTTCAACTTGCATGCTCTTCATCATGCGACGTGACCATGATGCTGTACTTCAGGGGTGCTGGAAATCAGAGATTTTGGTCTATATTAACCTCATAGCATCATGTAGTTGCTACGGATTTGTCAGGTGCACACCCGTGACGTGATTCTTCCTTTCCAACTCATCCCAAAGGTGCTCTATTAGATTGAGATCTGGTGACTGTGGACACCATTTGAGTACAGTGCCAAGGAAATCGCCGGGAGCCTGGACTGTTGAAGGGCGACAGAATAGATGTATGCTTTTATGTTGTTTACAACCAAAAATTAACCATATTATATTAAAATATTGCAGCAGAAGTCTCATCAGACCAGGTCAAGTTTTTCAAATCTTCTGGTTTTTTTTTTTTCTTGTGAGTATTTCAATCATATTTATAGTATTTCAGGCTTGTGAGAATTGTAGCCTTAGTTGTCAGTTCTTGGGAGACAAGTCATACCCAGTGAGGTCAGCTGCTGTAGACAAGGTTCATGCTACTAGGTTTGAGGTGTTGCGACATCTGAGGTAGCATCTCTGAACACGCGTGGTAATTTCAGTTACTGTTGCCATAATTTCATCTGGCTTTTCTGTTCTGGCCTCTGGCAACAGCAACCCGCAATTTTTTGGAAAACCCTAGAGATGGTTGTGTGTGAAAAATAGATTAGCAGTTTATGGAACACTCAGGTCAGCCAATCTTACGACCACAACCATGCCATGTTCAAAGGTGCTTAAATCACATTTCTTCCCCAGTCCAATGCACTGTGAGAACTTGGTTAACACTAATTCTTGTTAGAACTTGTAGATATTTACATGCCAAAATGCATTGAGTTATGGCCTTGTGCATGGCTGAGTGGTGTGTGTAAGAAGGTGGGCGCGTGCGTGCGTGCGCGCCATGGTGGTCACATACCATACAACAATTATAAATCATCTGTATAGATTTAAAGATCAGTACTGGTGGTCATGGCCGTATGATTCAGATTGGGTCAGCAAGAGACAAAGTGAAGAAATGCAAGGGTTCAAATTAGAGCTTTGTTTTGCTGAGCTAGGCTATTCTATGTTTTGAGATGTCCCACCATATCAGAGGGCAAAAAATCTGGATGCGATAGGTACACACAGCATGTTTGCATTGAGAATCATTATCTGATTATTTTAGCACGCAGAAAGAAAGCCACTCAAGTTTACATTTTATTTACAGCATCTTGAAGATGATTTTGTCTAACATTTAAATGGTACAATGTAACATCTAGTAAATTGTTTTAAGGGCCTTGATCAGGGCCCAATAGTTCCAGAACACTGGATTTTTTGGGGGTCAATATTCCTGTACCTTAACCCTGGTTCTTCCAACCAACCCAACAAAGAAAATAACTTTCTAAATGGTATGTCTGAATGAGTACAGTACTAGCTACTAGCAGTTGGTACCTTTTTAAAGAAAAATAACATTATAATATTTGGATTAAAAATGCAGCTTAAGAACTTGTAGAACTTATAAACGCACACAAAAGCCTACAGCTGTGTCTTATCGTCGCTTTGCTGCGCAAAGACCAGGTTGCAAAGATTAAAAGCGTGGCTTTACTTCAGTAAAGTGAATGACTGCAGTTCTCTGTATAGTAGCCACCAAAACCAACGGCACATTTTTCATGAAACATCTGATGAAAATCAAGAACGTGTCTGCTTTTAACTGATGGAAGAACGGTAGTAGGTTCTTGACACCTTTTGGGTGACTAAACACAGAAACTTTTTTCATAGCATTTCAGTAACGGGTAATTTTTTTTTACAGTTAATCTGGAAGCTTTCTTAATGTTGCCACAAAGTTCGCTACTATGGCTTGTGGCAAAGACATTTAAGTTCAGCTAAAACTTCAGTTGAAACTTGGATGTATTGGCTTGTTAGCTGAGTCTCGTTTAACTCTTGTATCAAAGCATTTTGTACCACTTTGTTCCCTGGAATTTATGTTCAAATGGGTATTAATTTGTTTCATTTCTTTGTTAGCAGGTATGTTAACATGCCCATAAAAAACCCGGACAAAAATGACTTTTAGAGGATTTTCTGGTTGCCTTTTTTAAATAACAAATCACAGCGTTGGCGTAATTTTCTACTAAAATAGCTGAGTAACTAACTGATGACACTATTTTAAATACCGTAGTAAAGCAAGTAGACTTGTTTGTGCTTTGGTGGGCACTCCAAATATTCCAAATGTGAGCATACCCAAAAAGGGAGTTTTACATCAAATGTTTTATACCATTTTTACGCAAGGCATCTCCTCTCAGGCATCGTCTTATGGTGGCAGAACAAATTGTCGGGGGATTGTGAGGTTGTGCCGTTATGGCACGGCATGTTTGTTGCCAAACTTATGGTCACAATTAGAAGAAAACAATCTGTATTGGACAAGCAACGGTATAAAACGTACACTCACCTGACACTATATTAGGTATGCCTCAGAATGCATTAAGTGTGGTATAGTGCAAGTAGAACTTACTGTAGTCCATCTGTTTCTCTGCACATTTTGTTAGTCCCCTTTAGTCAGTTCTCTAATGATCAGGATCCCCTACCATATTGCTTCACTTTGTGTATGTAAAGTCAGAGACAGCGGCTCATTTGTTATTGCACAGTTTGTGTTAGTCATCCTCTAATCCTTTATCAGTACTCACAGGATGCTGGTGACTAGACATTTTTGGTTGGTGGACAGTTTTCAGTCAAGCAATGATGATGAGGTGTATTAAAAACTCCAACAGCACTGCTGCCTCTGCTCCACTCATACCAGCACAACACACACTAACTCACCATTACATAGGTCAGCCAAAATACTACCGGATCTCTGGGGGTCCTGACCATTAGAGAACGAGGTAAAGGGTCTAACAAAGTATGTACAAAAATGGATAAAATACAGTCTGTAATTGTAAAACTACAAAGTGCATTTATTTGGTATGTACAATACTGCCACTGTTTGGTCTTTTGAGCACAACCCTTAACCCACAATTGACTATCTGGTTTAATGAACTACAGTAATGGAACATTGTATTAAGCTCATTCAGTTACTGACCTACTAATATAAACTTGATTTTTCTAACTTCAGCTGACCACCTTCGATTGGTCACGGGTATAAATGTTAGATTGAGTGTGCTGGGGCCAGAGTGTAGCTCAGACAGTAAAACGGAGTTGGTGAGTGACATTTACAGCAGGGTGCTTGGTAGGATTGAACAATTTAACGTACCACTCTGGGGAGGAGGAACCACATGGGCTGTATGTTACAGTGAACATGGCGCAGGTCATCAACGATTGGCTGCCTCTCTGCTACTTGGGCTGCCTTGCCTTTTTTAGCAGTACCAAATGGAGCCGTGAATTCCGGATCTTTGGCAGGGTGACAGGTGGGAGACGAAAGCCAGCGAGTGGGAGCCGAAGAGGCGGAGGGGAGAGCGCTAAAGGGAGAGAGCGCTTCTCTGTGCTGCACATCCAGCAGACACCTTTTCATAAATAACAGTTTGTTCACAATTGTAAACGTACACAGCCATTAATGAAGCTGATCGTATTTATGTACAGTACGTCAAGTGCTTCGTGCTTGTTTTCCCAACCTATAACACTGCTTTTGCAGGAGTCAGTCCCATTATAATCTGTGTGGCCTCATTAGATGGTCTTGCCATCAGTGATGTAATTAGTTGTCATGCCGAGGAATCATTGCAGTGGTTGTGTACTTGAGCCAATGAGTAAGCTCAGAGCACAGATTGTCTTGCTCTGCACAACTGTGATGCAGTGCTCGCTTTCATCTGCAGCCGTATTACTTATTCTAATGCATTTCATTTGGCTTGTAGGTTTCAGTGCACATTTCCTGTGGGCATAGTCCTGCTTTAGCTTGAATAATTGAGCCAGTCTGTAGATTCAAAGGCGTATACATTTAAATGAACTGGTTTTCTTCATTAAATAAATCTGCTCTGCAGTAATTGGTCTTTTTTGTATTGTCAGTGCTCTTGGTTATCTGTGGCTGTGTGTTTAAAAGACATTGTTTCTGTCTCCTAAGAGATCAGCACAGTGCGGAGGAAGAGCTGTGGGTGTTTTGTAACATCTACCAAAAACACTCAACACAAGGATGCTGTCTGTCTATTAGTTTGCTTTCATTCTACTTCGATCACTCGCCAGGGTTTTAAGTCTACTTTTCCGGGAACGTTTTTATTAGAAATGGAATCATGACTTGCTTTTTGGGCTTTAGGCATAGATATTTGGAAAGCTGCTTTGTGACGATGTACCATTTGTTTAAAAACACTGTCAATGATTCGGACTCGTCTTTACTTTCACTTTCTCTTATCCGCAAGAGCAGTGGTGAACTTTTGAATAATGGCGCATGGCTTGCATTTGGTGTTCCGGTTCATCCCAAAGGTTTCAGATGAGTTCTTTGCATTCAGGTCATGTTGTTCCACTGCAAACTTTGTTTACGGATGTTGTTCTATGCATGCCATGGTTTTGAAGTGGGGCTGTGCTAAAAAAATGATACATCAATGTAGTGCGAGATTGATTTTCTCAATATACTTAAATGTTCATCCAATTCTTTTGGATGAAAGAGAAAACACATTTTAAATGGGGTATAAATTGCAATTTCCACTCTTGTAGCAGTACAGTGTTCAGATTGTAGGTTGTAGATCGTACATTGTAACTCGTTTTTCATCTGTTCTTTTAACTATGTGAAATATTACAATATATCTCAATGTAGTGTGATTATAATCATGATGTATCGTGAAGTCCATTCCAATACCCACCCATACTCTGAAGCATACTTAATTTATTAATTCATTAATTTTTTTATGTTTTTATTTATGTTGTTTGTCATTGTACATTGTAGATGTAGGGTCTCCCTCCTCTGGACCTAAAAAAAACTGTCTGTAATTATTTAATACGTACGAGAGGGCGGGATGTAAATGCTTCCAAAATGGCTCAGATAAAACCACCAAGTAAGTGCGATCATAAAGTCTGTTGTGCTGTGCAAGTTCTGCGTCTTCTCCACCACAACATTTAGTATCATGATGGCATAAGCATGCTCAGGTCCACAACATTTGGGGCGGTGGGGCAGCTATATTTTCCTTATTCTGAAATCACAATGTGTCGATTTTTTTTATTTTTTTTTATTGCAGCATTTGTTTCTTGTCTTGAAATCTAGGCACATGGATGCCCTTGCTGACTTTACCACATCATAGTTTGACCTTCTCTTGCTCCCAAAATGCATCTGTTTGCATGAATAGTGGAACCAGATCCCTGTTCTTGAACATGTGGTGTGTTCCGTCTACGTGGTTTTTATTCCAGTTTGTTGTGGCCATGCTATGCTTTAACATTGACATGGGAGTGGCATAAGTATTTAAACTACACAAACATTCCAAACTGCTACTGGACAGCACATAGCCTGTTCATTTTAACCTCAGTGGGTGCTGGTGTATGTAAATTTCATTGTGGTGGATAAAGGGTTAGGGCTATGTGTGGGTGCTCATGTTTCAACCCAGCTGTCCAGACACTCAGCTGTTCATGAACTCACCGTTTCTCTTTTCTCTCCTCAACCCAATCTATTCCGCCTTGCCTGAGCTGTGCCTTATATTCAAAGCCTGGAACATAACTTGCATAACTCAACCTTCTGTATTCTGGCCAAATTCTCTTTAAATGGAATGCTATTTACCTGATAACTGTATTTGGTTTCGTCCTATTAAAATCATCTTCAGATGTTCACACTTCAAGACTAGAAACCCTGTTATAACACCAAGATCTACACTAACCTGTTTCATAATTAGAAATGTTGGACCTCCTTAATCGTCACTTCTTGTACCGTAATTTAGATTTTTGCTCCTTATTTCCCATTTTGATCTAGATGTTCTTTTCAGCCATCTAGAAAACTTATTTTCAATTTGATGACTGGCACCTTTAGAAACACTAGATGTATTGATGGTAACAAAGGTCTCGTGTTCCCTGCCTGCTCTTACTGGATGTGTCTGGTGGTGTTTAAACAGTACAACTGAACTTTGGACTTCAGACTGCTCTTACTGTTGCTTTGCTTTAAGTGAAGTTACTATTACTGATTTCATTGACATTGATATGGAATATGCTATTAGGGCTGCAGCATAAACATTCTCTATAGTTATGTTCTGTGTGATTGGTTTTGACTTGTGATTTAGTTCCAGGACTTTTGGAACGGTTGCGGTTTGACCTTATGTGTGGTAAACATTTGTTTTAAGTCCTAAATATGATCAATTGTTCAAGTAGTCACTAATTGCTCACATTTTGTAGTAAACCATGAACTGGTTGCTTGGTTTCCTGAGAACTAGCAGCATGTCCTTATTACCTCTCACCCACTCAATGATCTATAAACAGTGTCCCTGCTAGAGGAGCTCAGTGGGTGCACACAACTTCCTTGATGTTAAACCTCCATTACTTGGGCACATCTGTTTGTTTTAATAGTTTCAAACTAATGCTTCGGAATTTTTATCCTCCATGTTTATTTCAAATAAACGTTTTGAATCCTTTTGTCTGTACTGTGGAGGGAGAAGAAATGAAATCCTCTCAATTTATAGTATGTACCTATGTAATTCCAATTATTATTCTTTAACGCTTAAGTTTGGTGGTTATTAATTTTTTAATTTCAGCCTCATCCTAAACTTATTTATCGGAACTACAAATACAGCGGTTCTAGGTAGATGCACTGTCCCTGAGATGTTGTTTCCATTCACACTAAGGTGCAAGGCTATCTTGACAACGCACATTTATTGCTCAAAAATTACTTTGTTTTCAAATACCTTTTGACCAAAATATTTGTTATTGCATATTTATTGCTCATTATAACATTACTTTGACATCTGTCATGAGTTTAATTTGACATTGAATGAGAGGCTCTGGCTCACAATTTCCATTCTAATTCATCTCAAGGGTTTTTGATGGGGTTGAGGTTAGAACTCTGTGCAGACAAGTTTTACCACACCAAACTCACCTAAGCATGCCTTTTATGGGCCTCACGTCATGTACTAGGGCAGAGTCCTGCAGAAACGGAAAAGGACTTCCCCAAACTGTTCCCACACAGCTGGAAGCATACAGATGTCCAAAATGTCTTGGTATGCTAAATCATTAAGATTTCTCTTCCATGCAACTAAAGGGCATAGGCCACACCCTGGGAAAAAAACCCATAACAATATTGTTTCTTCACCAGACTTTACTCCTGGCTTTTGCCAAACACAGACATTTGTCAGTGAGTCATTGCTGTCCTGCTGTCTTGTCCATTATTGCGTTCTGGTTTAAATAAACATTAATCTGTAGCCATGTTTTACAGTGTCACATAATTCATTATTATAAACACCCCTCTATTTTTTTTTTTTTTTATTTTTTTTTTGGATGCGTCTCTCTTCAAACCACATAATTCAATTGCACCCAGATGTTCTAAGACACTGTAACAGCAAAAGTTGTGGGGACAGTGGATAGGACTCTGGGCTATGGATTGAAAGTTTGTGGGTTCAAATGTTGACCGTACCAAGCTACCACTCATGGGCCTTTAGGAAAGGCCTTTAACTCTCAATGTCATCGCAAAATAACTATGAACATAGGAGCACAGGCAATACAGTGACCAAGGTACTGGACTATTGACTAAATGGTCTAGAGATCCCCAGGGATGTCAACAGTGGCTATGCCCTGGTCCTCAAGTTGGTGACAAGCTGGAATATATGAATAGAATATTTGTTGTACTGTGAAAATACAACAAAAGTGAAAATGTATTTCTTAGGTACATTTATTTTTAAAACTATGTCTTGTAAATGTTTTTAGGAACACCAGTCTTACCAGGAATGATTTTAGCATAGGTTCCCAAATTGTTTTATACATGCCTAAGAAAAGGTTGGATGATGATGATGATGATGATAATTATTATTGGTTCTTCTTGTGGTTTTATTCTATCATATTATTTTCATACTATTTCTTTTTTTTTTTATAAAAGAAGAAAGAATGGCACTGTTATTGCATGTAGCTTTCATGTGGCATTTGTTGAGCATAAATTGGTTTGGTTAGCTGAAAGAATACCTTAAATTCAGATATTGTTTCAAAGAATTTGGCTGTGATTTTGTGCAATCTTAAGCCCAGGTTTGATTTACAAGCCTGTCACAACCCCCACCCCTAACAAGCTGTCATCCCTTTAACAAGACCCTTACCCTGAAATTGCTTGGATTTTACCTTGTAAGATAAGTCCCTTTAGATAAGGGCGTCTCCCAAGTATCTAAATGTAAATGTTACTTTGATTGCAGTAGCATCTGAGACTAGACGTAACTGCACTGGGAATGCTTATTTACATGTTAATTAACATTTGCCATGCACAGTGTAGTTGTTTGTAATTTACTGGTTTATGTTGGTAGTTGTTCTGTTTGGGGGGGGGAATCACTCCAGCGAGATCTACAGGTGAATCAGCTTTAATTGTGTAGGCACGATTCAACTATAAATTTTTGTGTATGAATATAATGTTATGGATTAGGTTTTTTTTTTTTTTGCAAATTTACCTGGAGTGCCAGCAGTAAATTCAGTGTAATAATTTAAAACATTGGCACAATGAAATGACAACCATAGTTAAGTTTAAACAAGAGAAAATAAATGTTGATTTAGACGTAAGTGTTCTAGCAGCTAGGGGTGTGGGGAATGTACAGTCTAGGTTAGATGTACAAATGTTATTTGTTGTTTGGAAGCTGACATTATGGAGGATGTCACTCACTTTGCAAGAAAACAGTCAAAAAATGCCAGAAGAGTTCACATATTCACTCTGTCATGAATCTACTGCACATGTGGACTGAGGGCATGCAGTGTGCTAGTGCCACAAATCAAGCTTGCATGGAAGTGGTTTGGCTTAGAAAAGATGGATTTTGGTTCAAAGACTTCAATATACAAACTAAAATCATTTGCCATTAAAAACGGCTTGATGATCAACTCCCTTCACAATCTGTGAACTAACCATTTTGCAGAATATGACGACAGTAACAGCTGAAACCTAAGCAAAATCATTCTTCAAAAAAAGAAAAGCAACAGATGGGGAGACGTAACAAATACAGTCACTAATTGCATCATGATATGGTGCCAGTTCGGCAGTTACTGCGACATGCTGTTAAATGTAGAATCGTAAATTCTGTTCAACGTTTGGTGTGATCTGTTGTGCGTCAACTGTATGTTGCACTGCGTACAGCCTGGTAAAATACCCTTCCAAAGCTGTGTCGATGACGTCAAGCAAGTACGCTGCCAGTAAACGCAAGCTGGGTATGAACCAGAGTCAAATGTAGACGGGACTTTTTCCAGCTGTATAACTTGTCCCCTTTTATCTTCTTTGTAGAGTGGTTTTGTTTGCGTAATTAATATTTTATCTTTGTTTGCTTGTTATTCAAATTGTTTATGCCCCATTTTATCTGCGGCTGCTCTGTGGATATAATCATCTGCCCTAATAAATGTCCTCCATCAGCCATACACTGATGAGAGCGGACATTTTCAATTGATGTTATCATTTAATTATTGGTATGTTTAGATTCAGATTGTATAGAGTTAAGTGGCAACGAATGGGTGCCTTTCTGATTATGTGAGGAAGAGTTGAAGATTGAATTCGATGCGCACTCGCTTATTGCCCTTCCTTCCCCCGTCTCTTCCTGCAACAAATGAGCATGGGGCTCCTTTGAGGACTGCTGTCATATGTTTGACTTGTGAAGTGTTCTTGAGAAACGGCAGCTTGTGTTAATCAGATTGATGTGAGACTGTATAATGCCTCGACTGTACTCCCTCTCGCGATACTGTATCTCTGCCTTTGTGTTGCTTTAAATGCCCTTTATTACAAATTATCCAGTTGGTGCAAACAAAGTAATTGATTTTGCTCGAATTTTGAAATCATGTGGCGACTTTTTCCTCTGGGAATCCTGTTTGTTTTTATAAGCAGTTTGTTTGGAGAGCTTCATGTGAACCTGGTTGCTATAACAAGGTTAAATGTACGGTTAGAGATAAAACATGTATAGTGTTGCTCAAATGTAGTTCCACCTGGTTAAACGTGTTTGATATCATTAATGACGGATAATAAGGGAAATGTTAGAAAAGCTGACAGCAACTGTGCAAATACTGTGTGTGTGTGTGTGTGTGTGTGTGTGTGTGTGTGTGTGTGTGTGTGTGTATTTACTAACTTTGGATTTGTCACTACATAATACTGATCTTCATTCCAGTATTTGTAAATCTTTGCCTTTTTCACCTGTTGCCCTTCTGGAAAGTGGTTTCTTTTGCTGCTACCCTTTCAAAAACACCATACCTGATCAAGCTTCTTCAGACTGTAGAGGCATCTCTACAAAATTGGCATCTTGATGAAGCTTTCTGTTTTTCTGATTTCCTTTTGCACTTTAATACTGTATAAACATTTTCTGTTGTAGTCTAATAAATGGGCTGGGAAATAATTATATGGTCATTAAAACATTGATTAAACGTTGCTATAGCTAACCTAATGTTATCCTAAGAATTTTGCACAATGCTGTACCAATGAGCTAAATTGGACCTTCTACATGAGTCAAAGACTTAATAAATATTTTAGCCTAGTATTTTGTTGAAAGAAATATTATTGTAATAATATTGTCTTTACTATTTGCATGTGTCTGTGCAGAAAGAAGCGATTGATTATTTGAATTTCAGTGATATTTGGGTCTTGTTCATTGGTTTAACTTCTAATAAAGTTATATTCAAATATATATTATAGTGGAGTGCAAAAAATAAAAGGAGGTACATGGCTACATGGTGGCTACATCAATTTGCCAAAAACGTGTGTAGATATATGTGTATAAACCCCATAAATGACATTTCTCCAAAACAAACAATTTTGCATGCAAGCTCTCGGTGCCAAGAGAGTGACTATTGTATTCCTCTTCAACTGAGGATGGTGTTTAGAAAGGGAGTCCTGTTTTTGAAATTTGAGAGCACTGAAATTTATTTCTCCAGATTATGCCTAAGTGGAAAAAAAATGTTCTTAGTTGCATGGGACTGGAATTTAGAGGTTGCTATTTTGACGTGTCATGGTGGGAAACTTGGCCTGTTTTGCTTCGTTTGCATATCAAAGTAGCTTAAATGTAAAACAGGTTTACACCAAGAATATTGTTAGGTTATTACAGCAAGTTATTATAAAACTGACTTAAGGACACACTCCGTTATTAATGCATACAACTAATTTCATTTGTAAATTTTTATTGCCTTGTGTAATACTTTTGTCTTAATTTACGTGGTGTTTGTGTATGAAAGTGTATTTATATTGATAAATCAGACTTGTTTAATTGTTTTAATTAAAATGTTTTTTAGTCGCCAGCACATTTGATAAACCACAAATTTTGTGTACATTTACCTTCATCACTATAGTTTTTTCTTAACAGCTTAAGTACATCTTACATCTGAGTGCAGGGATTTGAAAAATTCTTATTGCATTTCTCGGTCTGATGTCGGCTTGTCAAAATTCACATCTGTTTCACTATTCTTTGCCATTCTTGGTTTGTGATGGCTATAAATGATGAATAAATGTTTTAGTCATTGCTGTTGGCTCTCTGTAATGTAAATCATTAATACCATTTTTGGGCTTGACATTGGCTTACTATGTCTGTTTCAACTCTGTGACCTTTTGCTATTTTTAATAGTACTCTTGCATTTCACTGGTTGCAACCATTTTGTCATTGTGTTTGCACTGTGTGTGAGCAATGGCTCAAGCCCAGAGGCTTCTCCTGAGCTAAATTCACCCCTGACCACTACTAGAATTAATTTATCACATTAATTTATCAAATTAAATCAGTAGTGATGGATTCAAATTTCCAGAAATGCAGTGGGAGCCATAAGTCTGAGACCACTAGTGAAAATCTTTATGAAGAATAATACTGCAACAGGATGATGACCAAAACACCTAAAGTCTGAAATGACTACCAGCAGACCAAAGATGACCAAGGTGTGCTGACTGTCATAGCCTTTCCACCACAGTCACATCAAATGCATGTTGGGACACTTGAAGACAGACAAAGTCAAGCATTCAGTACTATCAAAATATGCTCCTTGGAATATTGGGAAATAATTGTGACAGTGTTATGCTAATGTTATTGTTTACAATTGTCTTACATTTTAAAAGCAATATAAAACCTTTCAATACAAGTGTCGGACTTTTGGCACCCAATGTGTGTATTTCATTGGTTTCTGCTGTGTGTGTGCGTTTGTGCGTGTGGCTGTACGGATATTTTAGCCTTGCTTTTGCCAGGTCAACATTCATTTCTGTCGCCCATTGTTTGTCACATGGGAAGCACTTTTTTTTTACTTGTGACAATCGCATTGATCCACTTTTACAGGATGATGTTCATGGCATCTAATAAAAGCTAATACAATTCACAGTTTCACCATAAAGTCGCTAAATGTGCTAACCTTGAATATCGTTCTTTCTCTTTAGGACTCTCTAAAGCCAGCGTTTACTGTGACCAGCCTGCCAGGTAGCACTAGTGCCCAGGCCACTGTTCCTACCACCTCCACGACTATGCAGGTGAGCAGCGGGCCGTCCTTCCCCATTACCAATTACCTGGCACCGGTCTCTGGCAGTAGCAACAGTGCCGGCGGCAATGCCATAGCAAACACTAACGGGACTGTTCTGAAGAGTGCTGCTGCTCCTGGTGGGGTCATGCAGCTCCCTGGTGGCTTCACCTTCATGTCAGGTAGGAAAAAACAGCTTTTCCATACATAAATTGGATTTTATTCTAGCATGGCTGGTGATGAGTAAGCAGAGTACACTAAATGCCATCATGTGGGTCAAACCAGTTTACAGCTGCCATGTTTGTCCTGTAGATTTCATTTTAGTTGCATTTCAGCTCATCTAGTTTTCCTCTAAAAGCAGTACTCCTGGAGAGAGGAAACTCTCTTTAGCGCCTTTGATTGCCATTGTGAGACATGAATAATTAGCATGACTACACAATGGGTATAGCTGAGAGCTCTGGCAAGCTCTGGCTATAATTAGTTATGAATATTCAATGAAGATTGTCTGGGTTTCATGGGCTCTTAGGCTGGATGAGGCAATGAAAGCAGCTGTGGCCATCATTAAAACACTACTACATTAAAAGATGAGAGAGGCTTGCATTCTCAACTCAACATTTTATAGAGATGCACTGATCCAGTTCTCTGATCCGAATCACCACCTATGCTAACTGATTACATTACAGGCAAACTCTTCAGGAAAATGTTAGCAAGGAAAAGATTTTCTCTGTGCTGCAGTTTGTTAGAATAAAAGCTTTACTCGATCATCTTTTCATGCAAAGATTTCTTGCATAATACGTTATCAGTATTATATATGCTAAATCACTAGTAAAATTTGAATGTGAATTTTAGAAATCTTTAATTTAGACCTCAGCTCAAGTAGAGCAACACAATTCGTGCTGGCTAACAACAAACATCTGAGTTTTTTGTAATCTTTCATTCTCGTGTGTGTGCGTGTGCGTGTGCGTGCGTGCGTGCGTGCGTAATATTATACATAATATAATAATATTATACATATGTGTGTGGACAGTATTATTAATAATATAATTTTGCTTTTTAATTTTTTTCGCTTTAGCGGAAGCCTTGTTATACACAGTGAGTGTGTTTACATGCCTTTAATAATTGAATTTTGTCAGTAATCTGCTATATAAAAGTTGAGTCACTTTTCGCAAAGGCTGTCAAATCCATTGTTGAGGTTTTGTTGTCGGTAGAGTTTTTAGGCCACTAGGTGGCTTGTCGTCCACAGTCCCAGTTTCTCTGTCTATGAGGAATACAACAGTGCTGTATGAAACTGGTGAGTTTTCTAAGTGTCGGTTGTTGAAGTCTGCGGCTATTAGGGGTGAAACGATACACAAATTTCACAAAACGATACATATTGCTGTTTTTGCTCCACGATACGATACATTTTCCATTCTTAGTTACGTGTTATCTTTTTTGATCTACTACATGACCACCTTCCCATTGGAAAGACTTTCAAAATGGCGGTCATGTTCTGGACTTTGCCTAAAGAATAGGCTTCCCCACCAAACCAATTACATGGGGTTACTAACAATTAGATACAACTTTCTTTACAACAAAGTCCAACTCATGATAGCAAATCTAAGCTTGTGGAATTCTTTAGACATTATTGAAACCAGGGTGAATTTGGTGCAGAGGTAGCTATACAGAAAATAACGCTCTAGGGCTGCAACAACGGATCGATAAAATCGATTATTAAACATTAAAAGCGAATATCATTATCGATTCGTTGTCACACGATTTCTTACTCGCCTTTACATATCCGCTCACTTGCGGCGCTTCATCAGCGCAGGAAACAATAAATCAGAACGACTTAAAAGGAGCAACACGGAAATTTCTAAATAAGTTTAACATAAAAAAATTAATGCATTCTCCAAAAGAAACGTGACCGATGCAGAGAAGAAGGTGCGGCTTAAATCTTCAAAAGTGTGGGAGCACTTCACGCTTCACACAACTAAGAAATGTGTAACATTCAAGCTTTGCAAAAGGGATTTGACTTTGCACGGGAGCAAACAGTGATGATACAGAACCTGAAACAGAAACATGGAGTAACCGATGAGGATGAAGGGAGCTCAGCAGTAGGGTAAATCATTACGGTGTCCAGAGTTTGTTCAGTTTTGAAGTGAGGAAACGTAACGGGGCACTCACACTATGCGAACTGGCGCGGTCTATGCTGTTTTTTTGCTTGTTAACTTTTAATTTAAATGTACTTAGCTTAAGCAGTGTTTATGTGCTTTATAAATAAATATAACGTGTACACAGTTGTGGTAATTAATGATTAAGCTTAAGTTAAAATTTTCTGACAGTATGAGTGAAGACACTGTACTGTATAGGCAGGATGAATTGCATTTAGACAGGGATTAAGGTAACATTCGAGCAAATTTGTGTAATTAGGTATTTACACACTGTTACATATTGTGCTAATTTGTGTGGATCTCTTAGCTTTTGCTACTTAAAAGTATTTTAAAAAATATCAGATTCATCGATTAATTAATTAATAGTTTAAAAAATAATGATGATCGATAGATTTATTAGAATAATCGTTAGTTGCAGCCCTACATTCTCCACTGCAAAGTATGGCAGAGGATGTGTGATTTACCTCCAAACACCTTGGGAAATTAGTGAGTTAAGATATATTGCAGATGCAAATCTGGATAATTTGCCAGTAATTTTGCAGTGCAACAATGACTTTATAGTTTACATTAAGTGTTGGTGCAGATACTCTCAAAAGCCATATGTTACAGATGTATTAATAACTTCTTTCCAGATGTAGTGGGGAATACTTACCTCATTACGTCCTGAACAAGTTATCCCATTACTTCAAAGTACTTTGCAGAAGTGTTTAGGTGACCACTAGCTTAGCAGTTTTAGCAATTATAGAATAACCATAATTAATTGTTTAAAAAAGTTTTCTGAACAAAATAGCAGTGTGTGACATTCCTTGGCACTTACTACAAAGTTTTCTGTAATATGATTGCATTAGTATTGCATTAAGATTTGTATTTTTCTGCTCTATTATATCAGGCTTCTTTCTTTCTTTTAAAGATTTTCCTCTTTAGATTTAGGCTGTCTTGTATTTCTTTCTCTGTCCTGGTGATCGCATATGGCCTTTAATATCCAGGTCTGAATTTTCTTTCAGCTTTTTAATTCTGCACACTCCTTGTATGGAGGCAGTTGCACAAATCTGACCAGCAGATATTGCTAAGGCACATAGTTTACAGAGTTTGGAAAGACTGAATCACTTTTCCAAGTGGATGCATGTGCAGATTGCGTAAACAGTTGACATGGACAATGTTGAAAAACTGCCCTTGGTTTACATGTCCACTGTCTCCAAGTAAAATGATGTTGTGGCATCATAATTACAACTTTCAAATTATGGTAGTATCAGAAATTGATCACAACACATTTTTCCCACTGTGTGGTGATTTATCCGCGATGCCTCTCAATCGGAAAATGATTTAGTGCACTGTATATGAAGAAATATGCAAATCCTTTCCATTCTTTTTTTTAATGGTTTTTGAACACCATAACTACAGGTTATTTCATGTAATGAGCATGTGTTGAACAGCATATAAAATTAGCTCTGTTAAAATATTATTGGGTAATGCTTGATTGATGCACTTTTTTTTTAAATTAAAAACATCAAGAAATGAGAGATGCTGAAAACTGGTCTTGACTTGCATTACCACAGCTTCTGAGTAAAAATACTTTACTAACATAACTGACATTAATGCCACTTTCAAATTATACTAGTATCAGAAATGGCTATAAATCATCATGTATTAACCTTGCAACAAATCCTGGATCTTAATTATGTAATTAAATATAACACCGAATTATTAGTACAGGAGCCACAGATGTGTAAAAAAAAACAAAAAAAAAAACTAAACTCTTTCAGAATTGCAAACTAAACTAAGAGGATTTGACATGTTGCACCTAAGTTTATACCTTGACTACCAGTACTGTATAGGCATAGTTTGAGTTCACTTGTCAGTTAGAGGGGATATTAAAGCTATTTATAGCAGTGTGGTCAGGAGCAGGAGGTTGCAGTATGATTTTCTTCCTGTAATAGCAGACCTCAAGTGTGCTTCTTCCTGCCTCTCACGCTTCCACCTGTTCTACACTCAGCACCCTGCCAGGTGGCCTTAACAACACATGCATGTCTACCCACCCACACTATTAGCACAGAATAAAACAGTTCTGAGGCTTTGAATTGCTCCTAAAGAAAACATCTGCAAATCCACCTGGCTGTACATGTCAGTCAACCCTTCTGTTAGGCCACCCGTGCTGTCTTCTTATCATCACCCAACTAGTGTAACTCGCTAGTGTCACACATGTAGCATTTCAGCTTCCTTCACTAATCCTGTACAGCCTCTCGCGAACTTGCACATGTCGTTTTCAAGAACACGTCAATCAAACACCCAAACAAAGAAATGGCATGCTGGAATTGATCAATTAAATTTCTAATTATTACTTCTGTATATAGAGGTTTTAAGGAAAGCTTCACTGGGCCACTTGTTAAACTGATAGATGGTTTGGTTAGCAAGTGAGAAAATGACACGTTACATTATACTTGCTTTTGTTTTCTGTCTGCCATCCACACATCCTCAGCAGGCACTCCTTTCCCTCCCGGAACCCCCGCTATCCCCCTAAGTCAGCTGCAGCAGCATTCTCTGACTCTTCAGGGTCAGCAGGGGCAGACCCTTACCACTGCTCCCGCTACAGCTACACAGACCGCACAGGGCCAGCAGGCTGTGTTTCGCCTCCCCGCTGCAGTCTCTCTGACAGGTTAGTGTCTGCATGCTACGACCTGAATGATTCCAGTCAGATAATGGTAAGGCATGGATGTGTTCTGATCATCTTTTTAAGCGATTACTGTGTCTGGCTGCGACTTGTAAGGAATCTCAGTCATGACTATGACTATGATCAAACAATACTGTCTGTATGTCCTTGTATGGACCAAATGTCCCTGTAACCATATGAAGCTCTGTCGGGGGGAAAAACAACTTGGTCTTTACAGAACAAAGAGTTTCCTTAAAGCAAGAGTGTGTTAACATGCTAGTAATAATCCAATAACTACAGGAAATCTGTCTTTATTGGTTTGGTTTTTTTTTTTTTTAGTAGATTTTGTCAGTATTCCGATTGAGTATACATGCGCTCAAGTCAGAATCAGATAATCGAAAATTTCTGGTTTACATTACTCTTGTAATAATCTCCTAAATAATCGAATACGTTTCTTCTTTGCAACCAGCCAATAATCTCACCCAAATATGTGAAGTAAACTTTAAAGTTTATTATTAAATAATAATAAGCCTTAATTTTCTCAAACATATACTGCTACGAGTATCCAAAATGTGCTAAACAGACATTCAGTTAATAGACCAGAGTTAAAAGATCTCTGAAGTCTCTGAGGATAAAAGTGTTATTTTTAAAAGTCATTTTTCCTCTAGTGACAGAAATGTCATCAGTGATCATGTTGGTGTGTAAGAGAATGCTTTTCGCTCCCCAAACTTCTTTGAATGCGTTAAGCATATGACAAGTGTGGAGATTTACTTTGGTCTGCTTGCTATTAGTAATTGTGTATGGCTGGAGGTCAGCTCACTCTTGGAGGATAAATGGGTATTTCCACTCAATTGTGATTGAGCTATACAGTGTGCAACCTGTCTGTAAACCACACCTCCTGTTAGTGTATGCATAATGTGATCAAAATGGAATGAAACATGTTATTTCATTGTGGCCAATGCGGATTATTGTTAAAATTAATGAAACTCAGAATCTTAGTAAATTATTTGGTGTTAAGTATAGGAATGCAGGTCTGCACCTTTTAATGTTCACATTACTTTCATGACTTTGACCTAAATGGGCGTTGACCGGACATAACCATGTAGTCACATTTTGCATATATTGGTTTTGTTTAAACAATAATATTAATAAAATTTGATAACAGTAGAAGTGTTGCTACTGCGACACACATAATTAAATGCACAATAAGAGAACATTTAGTACAGTACAGTTTTTTTTTTTTTTTTTAAATAAAGGACTTGAAACACACAGCAAAAACTAAAGTAATGTTATTTTCTACCTTGCAAGACTGATTCTCTTTTTTGCTAGCAGGCATTTCCCAAATTCAAATTGATTTATACATTGTCTCGAAGCAGCTTTACAATTTTATATTTCTTAAAAGGCCAATCCCAAATTGAGCAAGACTAGGGTGACAGTGGAAAAGAAAAACTCTCTGAATATAGAAGGAAGAAACCTTTGGTGGCTTAGATGTTAATTGAATAAATATGTTGTAGTAATAGTAAAGTAATATTAAAGTAAAGTGAGTAAATAATATAATTTAAATCAGTAATAAAATTTAAATTGGTAATAAAATGGAAAATAAATAAAATAGATTTTAAAATATCAAGGGTTTGCTTGCACTAGTTTTCTTTCATGCAGACATGACTTGTATATAGTGTAAGACAGATTATTAATTCCCAGTATAATTCTTAAGACCCTGTGCTTTAAAGTGAACAGACATTAAATGACCTGTACCTTAATTTGTTCTTGCGTCAGATATAGATATTATTACCAGACTGGTTAATCATATTATCTGAATTCTCTTCATATCCATGCACGGCTTTCAGGTGTCAGTATTACAACAGAATCCTTTTTGTTTTTAATTTGTTAAAGCAGTCTTAAGGGATCCCACAGAAACATGTTATGCGTTTTCAGGAGGCGGGATGGCCCAGCAGCTCCAGGCCATCCAGGTCCAGCCAAGCACCCAGTCTAGCGGCGTCAACACCGACAGCAGCAGTCCTGAGATCTCCCAGACCAGCACTGCCTCCACAGGTACACACAACATCCGCACGCTGCACACCGAAAAGCATTTTTCATTTTGTCCATCTACTGTAAGAAAAATTATTCTGTACATGTTCTGAGTGTTAATAGACAGTGACTGTCTGGAATTTAATGACGACCTAGAATCGGTTGGCTTGCGTATGACACACTCCTCTAGTTATGTTCACTCTTTCCCCACCCCCCACAAAACTGGGGAAACATCGTCCTTGTGACACTTAACAATTACAATGTTTGTTCCAATGTATCAATCTAGGAATGTTGATTAACATTGTGCAGGTGTCTGAGGTCTAGTGTGTACATTTTGTACTATGAAAGTATTGGGATTTCACAAGCAAGCTTCTCAAATAAAAATCTGCATTGTTTTAAGTGCTTTATCGTTTTAACGCTGGGGAAAGTGTGCCAGAACGAGGGACGAACCGTTCTCTGTGCCACACTGCCACCTTGAGTCAGAAGTGTATAGGTGCAAGGAGTTGATTAATCAGAGGGACAACATTTTTTATCCCCCTCTCAGACTGAGTCATTTTAACAATCTAGTCAACACTTCTCGCTCTGCCTACTTTCTAGCCACGGTCAGTCTCCCAGCAACTATCGTCACATCATCAGTGCCCACCTCTGTAGCAGGTCACATGATGTACCCAAGTCCCCACGCGGTGATGTATGCCTCAGCACCCACACTGGCTGACGGTAGCTTGGCTGTGCTTAACGCCTTCTCTCAGAGCGCCTCGGCTATGCAGGTGTCCCACGCACAGGCCCCAGATGCAGGTGAACATGCTCACATAATACCGAAGACTCTGTCTCCTATCTGTTTGCAATAATCACTTTGTTGTTTTACAGCTTAAAATTGATTAAATGTGTTACAAATTTTGCCTTACAACATTCAGGTAACATAAAACGTCTGTGGAAAGACTATTTTAAAAAAAAAAGAAGAAAACTAGAATAACAGGGCAGAAAAAGGGTTGCATCCAGAAGTATATTTGGATATGCAAAAGCAGCTTTGCACATCGAAACTGGGAAATGTTTGTCCATTTGTCGAATTGTCTCATTCAGTCTAATTATGTGGTGAGAGACTGACTGCTCTCTTCAAGTTCAACCACAGATTTTAGATCGGATTTAGGGTCAAGGTTCTAATTTGACCACTCAAGAACATTCACCATCTAGTGCATCTGTATTGTATTGTTGGTGTGTGATGTCGTGCTGGAAGGTGACTCACCTGCAAATCTTCAAAGACAACCATGACTAATTGCCCAGCCTCTTCTGAAGAAAAACTCACATACAACATAATGTTTCCACCATCATGCTTCACTTTAGGGGTTGGTATATTTTGGAGATGTGCTTTATTTGATTTTCACCGAATGTAGCGCCTAAATTTCAGTTCAAATATTGGTCTAATCAGCTTTGTGTAAAGCTTGTGAAGTTGCTATCCCTTGCATAACCAATTTCAGCCAAATACTAGTCAGTTGCCATCAGTTAATAATCTCATGGCTCCTTCACGTATGTTGTCCCAATTTTAGCACGGTGCTGATGGTTTCATAGCTATTCCACTTCATGATGCACTGAATGGAAAATGTACTTAATACAGGGTTGGGCGGTACCAGTGTTTTTAAATACGTCACGCAGTTATTTTGTGGAGAGAAACAAATTCTAAACTAAAACTTCCTACTTCAGCACTACTACAAGGCAGTCTCAAATCCTTTATAGTGCGTCTGTAACGTGTACCTTTGAAACATGGTTACCACTAATAAATAAATAATCCAAATATTGTGGTAAAAGATTAACTGGACAACAAGCATTTTAATCTAATGGCCTCATCACATTGGCTGAAAACACATTGATCAAAATGTTTATTAAAACATTACTGATAGCATCATTCTTGCCTGAGGACTCTGCTGTCTTCGTGGTGCTTTGAGTAGGTAAATAAATTTGGTGCATCACATTATAAAAATACTATCACCATTTTTATATATTGCCACCATTTTCTATTAATGCGGTATTCCATTACACCACACAACACTGTGTTTTTGTGTTATCATGCTCTTATAGCAGACTCCTAAAGGATCATCTGGTTTTATCCTTAAGTAATCAAAACTAGCGCATATGGGAAATGAAAGCCTGTTGGCCAGATGTGCAGTAGTTGATTGGTTGTAGCTGAGCAAGTTTATAACTATTATTCTGAAAAGGATGATCACTTGTTCAATCTGGTATTTCACTCATGAATGAAGTTTTAATAATCGGGCATTGTTATCAAAAATTTCTGCCAATTATCAAAACTTCATATCAAGGTTGCTCCGGTCATGTTTTATGCTGCCGATTCACTCATGAGTGCAGATTACTGCCGATCATAGATGATTATCAAATACCTGGTGGCTTCTTTTTATTCTCTGCCTCAAACTCGCCATACTCCACCAGGTGTTTGTTCTTTAAATGATGTCATTAGTCATGTTGAAGCATTTTTATGTGCTTCCCATGCGAGGTATTTTTTCGTTGCATGTATTGCAGGGTGCACAATGTACAGTATTTTCTCACACACGCATGCGTGCATGATTTACAGGTGATTGGTTTTTGTGATCGGTACTGAGCGACATACACCAATACTTTGTCACGGAAATCGGCTGATAATGATCAGTGGCCGATCGATCGGAACACCACTAATAAATAAATAATAAATAAGTATATGTATGTACAGTTTCGTGTATTTTTGTTTTCAGGGTGTAATGCGACATGGTCAACATTTTGTCAGGATATGGTGATTTTCTGTAGGCACACTAATAAGCATCTGACACAAGCCATTTCTGTTTATAGGTGCTGTTCCTCAGGTGTTCTTAACAGCGCCCCCTGGCACAGTGCAGATCCCTGTTTCAGCAGTGCAGCTACATCCAGTACGGCAAGATCTGCCCTTTACAAGTGAAACTCTTAATATTTTCTCTGCAACAGCATGCCACTGAGTGTACTAACCCACTGCAGGAAGGACGAGACTGGAGTTCACCTGCTGCATTCGCCCTTTGCCGAGGTTCAAACCTCTCTAGAGCACTGCATGCACTACCATTCTTCCTTTGGAAGCTTTTCGGGTTGTACATTCAGGAAGGACTTCCAAAGCCATTTAAACTGAAAGCATATTTATAGCTCACAAAATGTTAAACATGACCATATAATGTGGAGATTTTCTTCCACACAGATGCTTGAAATTCATGCTCTGAAAGATTTGTAGGGTTCTGTTTTTTCTAAATGTATTTAATGTGCTCATTTTTGACTACAGGATAGTTTTTATAAGTAATGTATAATTTTAATATTACATCGATGAAATATTTAGTGGGATAACTAAAACGGAGCTTCTCCACTCTGTTTTTAAGTAGGAGTATAAAAAGTAGGGTGAGCAGTATGATGGCATTTTATCGTACCGTGCTACATTTTGTTATCCTGATCATATTGAAGATATGGTCATTGCTTAAAGAACAAGGACCAACTGCATGTTTCATTATAAGAAGTGAATTTAGTCCTGTTTAATTAGATGAAGTGCAGCACATTTAGAATAAATCACTTAATTATGGGAGTTTATTTGAGTAGTAGTTTTAAAGAATCTCACTACTGATGCCTTTTTGTCTCTATTCGCACGTTTCATGGTAAATCATGTTTTGTGAAAATGTCTTCAAATATTATGATATAATATTTGTACGATATCACACACTCCTAAGAGGTAATGTGCTTTATATAATATAAATATTCCAGGCATTCTAGTAGCCTGGAAATGTTGAGGTTGGCCTGTGTTCGAGTTAGGGGTTGCATGACTCGAAATTTCTACTAGTCAACTAGTCATTAAAAAAAAACAAATATACTATTCTTGTTTTTCATAGCCAAAGTAATAAGAAACTCAGAAGATCCTTATTTTAGTTTGTCAATTAGTGCAATTCAATGCTTATTGACAAATCCTATTTGAAATAACATGCCTACTTGGTCTCTGAATTAAAATTCCAGCTTAAGTGGTTCCTAGGCTAAATATAACAATACATAAAAGTGCAAAATAACTCAACACTGCAGTGCTTAATTTGAGTTAGATCCTGCCAGAACTAGATTCAGTCTTGGACCTATTTTCATTCATTTTTGTTTGCACTGCTCACAAAATTAGGGGATATTTCATTTCAAAGTATCCCCTAATTTGAGCAGTGTATATATGAAATAAACAAAAACATATGTTAATTAAGTAGTATTTATGTGTGCCAACTATTTTCCAAAAATAGTAGATTTTTTTGTCTATAGTAACTGGCGTAATGAGATCATCAGAGCAATACGTGCAAGCGTCAGGACAGCTCATGGAAATGGAAAAAAAGACACTTGATAGTAATGTAAGCATTTCTTAAATGGTATACAGTAGATATTCTATCTTGAAGGCTACTATATTACATGTTGAACTATTTGCACTGTGCTGTTTCCTTGATCCACTTGGCGGATGGCACAGACTGTGTTCCATTACCTCATGTTTTACAAATTAAGCACTGCAGTGCAGTTTACTATAGATTTGGACTCGTTGTTGTTGAAATATGTCTAGACTTTGAAGTTTAATTATGTGTTCTTAGGGTAAGCTGCTTTCTTTTACTAGTTTTCTGCATCCTTGGCATTGTTTTTTTTTTTTTCCTCCTTCTGACTAACACATGAACTGAACACATCCTATGTTGGCTAGTGGAATTGAATAGTCTGTGCAAACCCCTAGTTCGAGTCCTGCGTTGATTAATGACAGTGAGAAAAAGCTATCGTGTATCTACATTATTACATAATCTTTTTGTTAGTGCGTTATATTGTCCACAAAGATAAAGACTGTGAAAGCACAACTCCCTTAGAGAATATGGGCCTGATTACACGGGGAAAGAATTTTACTGAGGTATGGTCGTTGCTAAATTGATGATTGACGACATTGGAATTAAATGCAACCTCAAAGAGCAATCAGCTGCTTTAACAATACAGACATTTAATGTAGAATATTGAAAGGAATGCGTTTTCGTCATAACATCTTTCAGAAGTGTATAACGTTCATTCTGTTTACTGTTACTGCTTTTGTAATTGGCAAAAACTTAAGTGAACAATAGTGTATTTGTACTTTTCTGACATCTTCAGCATAATCTAAGAGATGAGGTTATGTGATGAAACCTTAAATGAAGACTGCTTTTGAGGCCACACATAAAACTGCTGCTTCTCCCCATTCCTATCACTAATTTATGATCATCTATATTCTTTAGCCTCTTAAAACAATCCAATCTCGAGCAGTCTCTTTAAGCGTTCCCTTTGTCCATCTGGCAGAAATTATAACTGAATAAATATGACAGCACAAGATGTCCTATTTAAAAAAAAAAAACAAAAAACTTGCATAATTCAGTTTGTTCATGCCAGTACTCATGTAATTATGTAGTCTGGTTATGAAATGATGCACTGGACAAGCTCCACAGCTCTGTTCCTTGGCTATTGTGAACCAATTTGTCACTTATGATTTACCAGCCCACACAACTCTTGAAATTCTGAGCTTGTATGTATAAATTACTTTGCTCTCATTAGAACGCTTACAGCCTTGCCTTTTAAATCCTTAGAACAGGTGATGAGATGTTATTATAAAGAACATTTTCTCTCATAGAACTAGTCATCCTGTCAAAAAAAAAATCCCTTTTAGTCTCATACACCTGGTTAGCTGGGTATAACAATCTACATGCAGCTCTTGAACAACCTTTACCAAATAACACTGTCAATGGGCACAAAAGAGAAACAGTTCAGAAACATGCACATGGGGACTGTTGTAATTTAGCAGTGGAGGTTCTGGACTATGGAGCAGAAGGTCCAGGGTTCAAATCCAAACTCTGTCAAGCTGCCACTGCTGGGTCTTTGAGCAAGACTTTTAACAGTTGTAATGGCTAAGTTTGTATCCATTGTAAGTGGAGGTGGATAAGATTCTGCTGGATGTAGACATGTAACATAAGTACATGCTAACCAAGTCACAGGGTGAGTAAAAGGACACGGGACTAATTGCTGAGACAATTCTGGTCTTCTTTGATATGCTGCATGTGAAAAAACTTGGCCATGAAATATGGTTGAGAGATGGCAGCCATGTTTCGGACATGGCCTAAAAGACAAAGCCCCCTCGCCCATTACTTGCTGGGGTATTCAGATATGTCTTTTTCGCCTTTCCTTACTGAAATAAAGGGTGTTTTGATTCAAGTCACAGGATTGTTCCTGTTTAACAATATAATGTATAACAGTATGATAAAGAGGTTCACTCTCCAATTGGCTCTGCTTCGTACAGTCTTTGAACTGAGTGGCCCTTCCAGCACTTTACAGAGACCCATTCTCAAAGTTTGTGCTGAATGCTACGGTATAAAATAAACAAAAAATTAACCCTGAATTAGCCACTAAATAAATTGGAGCATATGGACAGAGGTGTTCAGATGGTTCAGAGCTGTCTTTGTTCGGTTATTGTTCAGATCACCATGCATACTTGTAGTTGGAATGAGAATTTGGACAGTGGACATTGTGGCTGTATAAATCATATCACCACCTCAATAAGGCAGAGAAACCGGAATATTTTATAATAGGGCTATGTGATGTATACATGGCATAGCTGTGTAAGCTGTATTGTTTTTTTTTGTTTTTAAAAATTTTTTTTTTTTAAAGCTACATTAGAACACTTAATATGAATGAAAAAATAAACTAACATCTGGCCAGTTGTGGAATGGTTGTATCCATATCATGGCTGTGGATAATTGTACTGGGTAGATGCTGTTAATTATGCTGTTTAATGGCAATGGGCAGTGGAGGTCCTGGACTATTAAACAGGCAGTGGAGTACTGTTCTTGAAAGTTAAAAACCTGCTCAACCCCTGTGCTTAATCTTCCAAAGCACTGCTCTACACGATTGTTCATAATCATGTCTGAACTCTGATTTAGTAAAGACATTATAACACAATATAACACCATACTGTAAAAGTTATATTTACGTTATACACGTGTTTTCAGTTGTGGTCTACATGCAAAACCTTCAAAAAACATTCGGTGGCAAGCTGTGAATGACATGATGTGAAGTAGGAGATAAGTTAAGGGTTTTGTGTATGGCTACTAATAGTGGATGTGTTGTTTCACAGATGGTGATTGGACAACAGTCCAACAACAGCAGCAGTAACCTGACAGAACTTCAGGTGGTGAACCTGGACACCACACAGAGTACCAAGAATGATTGACAGGGTGTCTCGGACTTTGAAGGATATCCAGAGACTTTCATCGCTATTTATTGATGCCTTGTTCCATTTTGAAGAATTTCATCCATTTATGCCATCTGAGTGTTTGTACAGTTTGTACTGTAACAGCGTGTCTTGACCTCACAATGACGTTGATGAATTGAGAGAAATTTGGGTCTTCTCAGTTCTGCTCTGTGTGAAACATAGGATAAGGATATAGACTCCAAACCTGACATGCGTTTTTGCATGTTACGTGTGTGTGTGTGTCTGTGTGTGTCTGTGTGTGTGTGTGTGTGTGTGTGTGTGTGTGTGTGTGTGTGTGTGTGTGTGTGTGTCTGTGGGTGAGTGAGTGTGCGCGCACGTGTGCGTGCATGTTAGATATGGAAAAAGTAAAAGGAAAACAGTGCTCTGCTCAATATTGCAGACACTACAGTTTCTCACTCTGGCCAAAGACACATTATCAGTATTGCCATGTGTGATTGCCATGTTGCTGCAGCATGGCAGAGGAAACAGCCACATGTATGGCTGATATTAACCAGTGGAGGGTTTAAGGAAATCTAAAACAGGAAATGTACATATATTTTTTTTTCTTTTTATCTTATTATTTTAGCCGATAGTGCAATGGCATGTGCTGTAGTTTTTTAAAGATGTTGTTTTGTATTTTTCCTTATATAAAATATTTACAAACTGTAAATCTATGTAAAATACATATATTTTATTGAATATATATATGATCATAGATGAGTGTTTTTAAGCAAGTTTGTTCCCCTACAACATCCAATCCAATCATGTAATGGAGTTTGAAATAAGCCTCCTCTTGTTTTGAAAATTTTCTCGCTCGTTACAGTAACACACGGGTAAGATCTTGCCCTTCACCTGTGACAGGCTACCTGCATGTTGTACTGTTAGTGAAGTCTGTTGCAAGCAGGGTCAAAACACTGCTCCATGTTAGCACAAGTGCTAACCACACTCAGAACTGAGAAGGAGAACCTAAAGGTCATATAATGAAATGAGAATATCCTGTTGTTCCCACTGAATCAAACTACATTGTTTGAGGTCACTTTATTGGAAAAGTGGAATGTGTTTGGAATATTTTAATGAAACACTAAAGTAGATGTAGTAGCTCCAGTGGCTTAGTGGGAAGAGCCAACTGTTGGAAATTTGCAATGCCGGAGACCTGGATTCACAACCTGAGTGGGACTTGCAACGTGAATTTTGGGTTGTGCGATTATGAACCCTGCAATGAACTGACACCCTGTCCAGGGTGTGTCCTGGTCTGCATCTAATGAATTCCAATAAAATGCTTTGCTTTACAGTAGGGGTAGGCGGGGTGGCATGTCTAATGTGGGTATTGTCAGTACTTTCAAGATTACGCTACTTGAATAAGAATTAGATGCTAGATTGTATTTTGGCCCATTTGAATGTCATCATAGGCTTAAAAACTGTTTTACTGCTGCCTTTATCCTCCCAACATGGGTCACTTATGAAAGGTTCAGATACTGCAGTGTTGCCTGCCAACCCTACACTAAAGCCTTTGAAATAAGCATCAACCTGTTCTGTCAGAGATTCCGGAGATCTTTGTGCTTGAGTCGCTCTGTTACACTGATAAGGGCTCTGTTGACTGTTAATCTATCTCACAATTAATTTACAATGCATAAGGTTGCATGATTTTTTTTTTTTTAATTCAACAACTGCCAATATAACAATAGTCTCACCTTTTCTTTAACTATGATAATGTGCTACTTTGCTCAATCACACTGGCGTTGTTCTTTAGTCACTGGCGTTTTAGAGTTCGGTGCACAAGATAATATTCTGCTCACAAAAAGTAGGGGATACTTCAAAATGAATCCCATAATGAATTGTTCCCTAATTTTTGTGAGCAGTGTATTAAAAGCCTTTTTCTCCTTCTGCTGGAGAGCTTTTTTACACATTGACTTCTCATTACCAAATGACAAAACGGTCATGCTGCAGATCATGATGCCTTTTTGTACAAAGATAAACTTTTCATGGTGCGTTTTGGATTGTTGTACACTTATTTATATGAGCATTTCGTGGGAATGGCTTTCTGTTCTTGGAGTCATTTGATGCGGCTTCACGGTTTTGTACTTTAGTGGCATGAATTTGTGCAAGGGTCTTGTGAAGCCAAACACCGTTTCTCTGCCGCTTGGTTTTCATCTATAGAAAATGTGAAATCTCACCAAACCGTTTGATACATTGTAGGGGTTTGTTTTGTAGTTAGTATGGAATGGTGTGTGAAACAATGAACACTGGTTCCTTTAGTTTGAGTTTTGCCCCCCCAAACTTGTATTTCCCCCCCTTCCTTTGAGATATTCATGTAACAGCAAGTGTACAGAGTTTTGTAATAAAAAGTGTTATACATTTTTTTTGTTTGTTGATTTTATTATATTGCTTCAAGGTTAATTTTAATGGATCTAGATAGATGTATGAGTCTCGTCCATTCTTAACAGTTGTATTAAGCAATTAAGTGTAGAAACCATCTAAATAGACCCATGCAGTATTGTCAAAACGTGTTTTTCATTATCAATTTGAATTCCATTTGCAGTTCAGCTCTGCACTTTTGAGTCTCAGCCTAAATGTAAAGATTGAACACAGATGTCAAGCAAATGGAAGCTACATTTACATCATTTAACAGAAGCGCTTATACAGAGCAAGTTGCAGTGCTTTTGTATTTTTCTTAGTAGAAATTACCTTATGCTAGTACAAAGAAACAAAAAGGATCATAATGCAACTAAAAGGCTTTTAGGATCTGATGTAGGTACAGGCACAACTATTCAAATTCACTTTTCCTCACCCAAATTTTAGAAAAAGCTGTCTATCAGTAGCTCTGTTGTTACCTCCATAGGAACGGTATTTATGAAACATTCAGTTGTTATTCGGGACCCATCATATTACTGAAAATGCATTTATTTAGGGTACTTAATGATTTATTAATATAATCAGATAATGAACAGGTTTCTTTTCTTGTTCTTTTAGATTTAAGTCAATTTGACAATATATATCTTGATATCTTACTGAATAGGCAAGAAAACACTCTTGGTATTAAGGGACTGGAACCGAATAGTACCGGTTTGCTTATGCAAATAATGGGCGCTCTAAGCTCTCAAAAGTGAAGTATGGTGTTCTTCAGGGGTCTGTGCTTATCTCACTTTTATTCTCCATGTACACGTTACCACAATGCTCAATTATCTGTAAACATGGCATTAGTTTTCTCTGCTATGCAGATGATACAGAGCTGTGCATATCAGCTGATCCAAATAGCAGCCTTGCAATCAGCAAAATTGAGAATTGTGTTAAGGAAGTTAAAAATTAGATATAAGGTGGAATGCAAGTCAGTAAAATGACTACCATTCTAGAGCTGTACAGGTGAAGTGCTCCTATTGTGAAATGCACTTCTGTAAGTGAAGAGAGTCAGTTTAGCAGATGCCCTTATCCAGAGCGACTTGCATTTAATACAGTCTTAAATTGTTGGTTAAGGGCCTTGCTCAGGGACCCAACTGTGGCAAAGGTGGGATTTGAACCCCAGACCTTGTGACCCATAGTCCTGTACTTTAACCACTCAGCCACCACAGTCCCTAGATACATCACGGTGCTCTAGACAAGGGTGTCTGCTAAATGCTGTAAATAAAAATGTCAAAGTAGGAGGAAATCTGTCTGCTTTATTTCAGTTTTCAGCAGTTTCACAACAGATCCAGTATCAAATAAAATATCTGCATATAGGCTCCTTTGCCTAGGCTAATCAATAATAAGTTGTGCTGCATGTGAGTGTAGCTTCATCAACGTACTACATACACAGAGTGGATACTTTATTAGACACCTGTCCTTTCATTTGGATCTGTATGGAAACTGAAAGTGACCCCAGTGTGCAGTGTAAAATCAAGTGTGCAAGTTTTCTGTGGATCAATTTCAGTTGCGGCGTTTCATTTCCATGTAGTTTTTTTTTAATGAATTAAAATATTTAAAAAATTGCAAAAACATCCAAATATTGCACATAAAGTGTCTCTAAAGTGGTCCTCAGTGTGTGTGTGCCCTACGACAGATTGGCTCCCGTTTAGGGTTGTTCCTGCCCTTAAGCCTAGAGTTGCTGGGTGGGCACCGGCTACTAAGCCAATTAGGAACAGCAACAGTTTAAAGCCTGCGAATGGTGGTGGAACGGTCGTTAACCGACCCAAAGGTTCAAGTCACAGAATTGTTTGGCCCCTATGTCTTACCGTACAACTCCCCCTGTCTACGCCAGCTCACCGTTTAGACACTTTTATTTTGAAAGGCTTTTATTACGTTACTGTCTCTCGACGCTGAGGGAGGATCGCGTTAGTCTTGACTGAAGTTGAGCGTAGGAGAAATGGCTAAAAGTGATGGAAGTGCCTTTTTCAGGAGAACCAGTCTCTTCTGGATAATAACTATAATTCTGTCTATGGGTTATTATACAGTAAGTTATTTTTGCAAACACTGCAAGCGAGCATACTTAATAACTTATTAATCATACACGAACAATGCATGTTTGCAAAGTTTGTTTCTCTGTTACAATTTGGTGTTAGTTATTTATCACTGATACGAGCAGCAGCGAGAGCGTCAGATTACATATGAATAATGCAAAGCTGCATCTTTAACGTGGCAGATCGTGTGAACTGTAGAACACTTATATAGCGTAAAGGACGAAGGGTGGTTTTTATTTTAGAGATCAGTTAACCAGCAGTCGTGGATTTTCATCTTCTAGAAGTTGATAGGGAAGATCAAAGTCTCTCTGTGAGTTCGGTTATCAGACAGTCACCACGAAAACCATGCAACGATCATTTAGATAGCACAGTTAAAATCGTTCTGTTTATGCAAATGTCCACAGTATCAGCTAAAGACAAGAACTACACAAATCAGCTACACAAATGAAATCGTATATATGTATGCACCGTTTAACATCCGCAATACACTCTGTCAAACAGGACTTTGACCGAAATGGACGTTGACCGGACCTTACCATCGTCACAGTAGATTAGCATAGATACTTTGCACATAGTGTTTTGTTTAGCCACTATAATATTAATTAAAACAAACTATGAAAAGCTCATGACAGTACAGTACTGTACATTACAGTAATTTTACCATTGTAGCTATTATACAATTTGAAAAACCTGGACATGTTGTCTCTCTTCAAGATTGTGATTCTTTTTCTGCGAGCAGCCTTCACAAGGGTTGTACTAGTTGGGTGTCATTCAGGTGCACATTTTTTTAAAAGTTCATTTTCTTGTCCACCTAAACTTAGTCAGGGTCACAAGAAAGCCAGTGCCTTTAGCCAGCTGCACAGGACACCAATCCATCATAGAGCACTTCAGAAACACAGATGATCCTAACACTTGGGAGGAAAACAAGATTACCCACAAAAAAACCCATGCAAGATCCACACAGGTGCAGTCTGAGGTCAGGATTGAAACAGGGACATTGGAGCTGTATGGGACCACGCTAACTGCTGTACAACCCCAGATGTGAACTATACTTCTCACAAAAATTCAGGGGTGCTTCAAAATAAAATCTCCCACAATTATCCCAAAAATATGCAGTATTTTTTGAGAGCAGTGTAAATGTATACAAGACAGACTTTTTATTTTCTATCATTATTATTTCCTATAACACAATATGGAGGTGATTAACACCATTGTGCACTCATTTTATCTCGTGTCATATGTAGTATGAATAAGACAGGCGACAGATAAGTAAAGAGTTTATAGAAATACATCTTACTCTGACTTTATTAAGTCAATGTGATGAGCTAGTCACACCTTGTTAAATTCGCTATTTTGCAATATTTACTGAGGGGAAGCATACTGAAACAAAGATGTGGACTAGAAACAATCAACCATCCCAAGTACAGTCGATTCCGGTTAATCGGACCACATCGGGACGCAATGGTTTTGGTCCTAATAACCGGCTGATTACACGAACATGCCCTATGTTACAAGACGGGACGTACTATAATTTATGTAGCATATTAAATGTTTATTAAACCTTTATTGTGCGATATACACGTCTAGTGAACATACAAACAAAAACTGCTGTTGCTCACGAACTTTATTAATTGAAAAATACATTTGCAACCAAGTTTTTCGAAACGATCTACAACACAATATATAGATACTCAGCATGCGAAGCATAATACTGTAAAAAACTCGGGAGTTTATGGGTAGTTATGCCAAAGACGATGAGTTTCTTCACGGATATTACGCATTTCTTATTCGCTGTCACATTCTTTGGTCCGATTAAGCGGAATTTTGGCCCAAATAAGTGAACAAAATTACAGGTATATAATAGGATTTGTTTCGGTACTTTAGGATTTGGTCCGAATAAGCGTCTGGTCCCATTAACCGGAACCACTGTATATGATTTTTAACTGTGAAAGTTGTGTGTGCAGGTCCAAAATATGTAGCAGTACAGCACAAAGTCAGAATATAGGGTCTTTCATTGTAACACAACTAATACGCTGAAAACGGACTTAATCTTTAATCTTGAATAAATGACAGTTTTTTTAGAAGAACCACCATGTCCAGCCTAAACGATACAAATGGCCGGTGGTTTTAAAATGAAGTGCACTAGATTATCTCTGTGATTCTTTATCGTTTTGCGTTTGTGTATTTCAGTGGGCTGTATTCTGGCCACAGGAAATCCCGTATGACAGCTTGGGTCCACTTGGTTCTTTCACAAAGTATCTGGTGAAGGAGCATTACACCTTCATGTACAAGGGGTGAGTGAGTCTGTCAGTACACATGCCGTGCAGGCCTGCTTTGTGGAAAGTGTGATTGTGTCATGGTGATGTGTGTTTCAGATGGTGGCTCGCTTGGACTGTTCATGCCATTGAGGCCCTGTTGGCACTAAAAGTGTGCAGGTAAGAAAGGGACATTTTGGGTAGCATATTCAATTTTTATAAAGGATAAAATGGAGCTAAAATAAGCATGTTCAACATTACATTTAAAATGTATTTCACAAAAGAGTTAAGAAATATTTAGAATTCTCTCAAATTAAGTTGTAAATATGTAACAGAAAAACAGTCTATGAGTGTTCTAAATAGCATGCTACTGCACACTATTTTTACTGAATCTTTCCAAATGCAGTGTGTAGTACATCACTTCTTCTCTCAGTCACTTTCCATATCTGCTTAATCCAACTCCGAGCAGAAGGTGGGAACTGCCCCTGGACTCTGCATCAGTCCATCAAATTTTACATTGGGGCATTTTAGAGATTTAAGTAGACCTTAAAAAAGCATGTCTTTGGAATGTGGGCGTGATCTGGAGTAACCTCAAGCAAACATTTGGAGAACCAAGCAGACATTCAAATTGCATTATTTCATATGGGACAATTTCCTCTTTATTTCTATATACAAAAACTCATTTACTTTCAGTTATAGTAGTGGTATAACGTGGTGCAGGGGACTCAGATTTGTTTTTGCAGCTTATTTCTGGATTGCAGGAGTCTTTGAATTACATTAGCTTACTTAAGTGCTGCAGTTTCATAGAAATCTTTATTTCATTAACCATCAAATATAATGAAAGTTTAGGTTACTCACAGATAGAGCCAGCACGGTGGTGCATGTGGTTAGCTGTGTTACTAATTCTCACAATTTTGTGTAGTGTATACTGGGACAGTATATCTTATGCAGTCGTGATCACACCCACAGCGAATTGAACAGCAATGTTTGTCTATTTGCCACACGGGGGCAGTAGAGCAGTATTTTTTTTCTTGGTGCTGTTAACTGCTTGTCTAACCTTTATTTGCTTGTTTTACTCTTTGCAGCGATAAAGGTATTGTTAACCCAACAGCCCGGCTTCTGTGGTTCGTTCAGACCTTCGTGTTTGGCTTTGCATCCTTAGGGTTGCTTCTCAAATACAAAGCAGGAGGTCGCAGCAAACAGCAATGAATCTGCACGTGCAGCTGCTCTCACACGTACCATAGTTTTTTGAAATATGCTAGATCATGCTAATTAAAAATGGGTTCATTAAACATGGGTTATAACATAGCTAGAGTATTTAAAAAAAGTATTGCAGTATAAAACTACATTCTGATTGTCTCTGTAACAGAGTATTGTTTCTGGAAACACAGCACTACCTCTTACAGGCCACACCAGCCTTACTCAGTGCTGAAATAAGAAAAGGTGCAAGAGGGCCATTTTTTTTAGAATAACTACAATATATACAGGCCATTATCTTTGCACCATTAACCCTAAATCATTAATCCGTACTAAAGCTGCTCTTCTCAGTTTTTGTTCGTTTGAGCAGTTTCTTTCGAGCGGAGGAATAATAGTTTGTATGCTGGAAAATATGTAAAAAGTCTACACAAGCTTTTACTGTGTTGCTGTCACAGATGGGAGAAAGACCTGACGATTGACATAAGCATAGTAGTAAAATCACCATCAACTATAATTCTCGGAAAAACTGCCTTTTTCAATGAACACTTTTAATCCCAGTTCCTCTAATAAGCTGACAGAAGTAGATATATGAAAATAAATATATGGTAGGTGTGCTAAACTGTATATTAATTAGAATTAATTCATAATCAAGTGACTGGCTTGACTGGCTTGACTGGTTTGACTCTTCCAGTGTGTACTATGCTGTATACCTTACATTTATTTCACTCACTATAGTTTACATGAATAATTCATCTTTTAAAAGTGAGATAAGTCATTTAAATGTCATATTTAAATGTCAAACTGTTCTAAGTTTTGTAATGGCAAAGTACTTTTAAATAATTGCCCTTGAAATAAAAACAGTTATTTAACAAGACATTTTGACCTTTTTTTGTATTTGTTTTCAAACATGTTTTTTAATATACATTACAGTCTGTAAATTGCTATGGTCTAGTCCATTAAAAGGTTTCTATCCCATGCTTGCTGCTTGTTGCTGGATATGGCGAGTTCACAAGATGGCTGTGTCACTATGTCTTTGTGACTGGGGGCATCCTGGTAAGACTTCCTGTGCCCACTTCAACTAGCTTCTCTTTATTCAGAAAAGTAGTGTATCTATTCTGAGGTTCAGATAGAAGTGTGAGGTGACCTTCTCAGCTTGCTGCCACTATGACCCTTACCAGAAAAAGCTGATGGAATCTGGGAAGTAATATGTATATTTACACCTAATGATTTGTGGTGTCAGCTGAAAATGATTAAAATATATAAATAATTTAGTGACCACAGAATCAGCCTTTTCATGCCGAACCCTGTGTTCTGACTGAAACCTGTGGTTTTGCCTGAAGATTGGGGTCCTAAAAGCTGGAACCAAGACTAAGGAGGATCCGGACAAATGTTTTATTGAGAGGTTATCTAAGAATTATTTGTTCTGTGTTCATCAGTCTCATCAAGTATTACAGAAATGTCTGTGTTATGTTGTTATTTAAAGGGTTAAAGACTTAGTAGACATCTCTGGTAATCTCAGTGAACAAATCACAGATATTTATTGAACAAAAAGGATGCAAGTAATTCTGGTCCTAACTGTACATTTTTGCACTTTCTCAGCAAATAGACAGGACTTCATCATGAAGAACAGGACACACAGTAGTGAGTGCTGCTATTTGTGGGAGTCTCATGTTACGTTTGCTTGTGAAGTTGGCATACAGGTACAGAATGACCTACCTAACCTTATCTAATTGACTTAGAGGATTTGTCTACCCTAATCATGCATCTTGTCAACCTCTCTCTTCAGTCGTTACTTAAGTGCATCCTTGTTTCAGCTGCACTTTCGTTCATTTTTCCATCTTCACCGTAATCATTCAGATCGTAACATGAGCCATTTAATCCAGTAAAATGTGACCGAGACTTAATGTTCTGACATCAAGACAAGAGGCAAATAATGCTTAGCAGTTAGAGTGCTGAATGGAGCGCATGATGACAGCTTGATGCAGACTGGGTGGTTCAGTGCCAGTACACAAGTGAGTCATTTTATCAGACAGTATTAAAAGGTCATGCTGGAGTAAATTACAGTAGCTGGCTTATTAGCAAGGCTGAATACACAGCATTCTAGGAGAAATGAGTATATTATCACAAAGTACAACTGTACAATTTCAAATACAACTACCTTAAGTATATAATATTGTAAACATTTATTTTCCAGTTCTACACAATACTACTGTAATAGCCGTGTACAACAGCTACAACATAATTAAAATTCGAAGATAAACCAAGTTCAAACTATTCCCATGCTATAGAATATATTATTCTCATTCTTTTCATGTACTACATTTTGCTGTTGTGTGACAGAAAACATGCAAGTTGACTTGAACTGCATAAAATAAAATGCATTTAACATGAAAATGTTAAATTATTAATAAAGTAGTTTTGTAATACTGAATCACCTACGGGTTCTGTGTAGAGCTGGGCTGAGTTTGACCAAGCTTTTCATAGTACACAGGGTACAACTAATCTAACTAAACTAATTACAACTAATGTGATACCTTCATATATCCTTTGATAAAAATGTAACTTAAATAAAAATCTTTCTGGGCAGTATGGTGGCACGGGGTAGCACTGTCACTGAACTGAGGCCCTGTCTAGTGTTATTTCCCATCTTACACCCTGTGTTGCCAGTTGTGGTGCTACCCTGGGACCCCAAATGACATTAGGCGGGTATGAAAATGAAGGAACGATTTCAAATCTTGCAGCAAAGATTCCTATTAATAACTGGATCTGAGGATATATGTGTGAGATGCTGGTTTATTGGGTCTGCCTGTATTATTGGTTGACTTTATTGGTATAATTACTGAATGTAGTCCATCTTTTGCACAACACAATTTGTCAGAAACCCTATATCCATCCTTTAGTGAAAACCTAAGAAACTCTGGTGGAAAAACGCCATAGGACAACCACTAAGCAGATATTATTTGAGCATTTTACACCATACCTAGCACAACACTGACAAATACATGGCAAAGTGCATGTGGAGATATGTGGTAGTCACCTTGCATAAGGTTAGATGCTGTAAATCCAAAAGTTTCAAACACCATAGCATAGCAGCTGGGCCATATAGTCCAATTATAGGTTACCGGACAAACACATATACATTCTACTAACAAGTTAGTGGCATAACTGTGCCGAGAATGCTACACCTTTACCAAATAGTATCTGCTCAGTGGTGATCCTTTTTTTCACTGTTGGATGTGTGTGTGCGCTGCAGTAATCTTTCCAAGTTCATCGATCAAGCCAGCGTAGCGTGGGATAGCGATCACAGAGCGTCTTGCGTAGATGGCAGTTCTGAGTCTTATCCTTCACCTCCACGACACACTCCACCTGCTCAAACAGCACAGCCTTTCAGAAATAACCACACTGTGCTAATTGGATCTGATGTTTAAGTTCCGTGGTCTGACCCCTTAAGTACAGCGCTTGTTCCTGCATTATGCAACTCAGGAGGCAAAAAGTGACTCTTAAGTCAGGAAATGTTTTTTTTTTACCTGTGCACTGAAGAGATCTACTCGATCAGTATAACGCCTGTGACAAATATCCAACAGCCTGAATAGAGGAGAGAAAAGAGGAAGATAAAATGAAGATGAAATTATTGCAAAAAGTTTTTGTAACAAATTCCATAATCAGAATAACCAGTTGAGAGAAGAGTTTAATCTCTGAAAAAAGTATATGTTCCCAAAAAATGATTTATATATATATATATATATGGGAGCACTTGAAGACAGAGAATGTCAAACACTCAGTAATATCAGAAGACACTTTTTGTAATTTTGTGAAATCACTCTGGAATAACAAGGATCGTTGTACTACACAATCTTTTGGAATTCATGCCAGCTCAAGTGCACGCTGTCATAGCAAAAGAGGGAACATGCCAAATACTAATTCCTTGTTATGCTAAGGTCCCCTGAATAGTGTATTAGAGATTTAACATGACGTTGTGTTGTTACGTACATTTTAAAAGCCCTTTAAATACAACCCCAAATCAGAAAATGGTGGGATGGTATCGAAAATGCAAATAAAAATGCAGTATCCCTTATATTTAGTTTGACCTGTATTTTATTGCAAACAGCAGAAACCTTTCAGAAAAGTTTTTTTTTCTTGTCATCTTAATTTCATTTGTTTTTCCTGCATTCCACTTCTGCATTTTAGACCTGCACACACACATTCCAAAAAGAGTTGGGACATGGAGCAATTTATAGTAATGAGTAGTTAGTTTAGAGCTAGTAACTAAATAATGATCTCAAAAAGAGTCTTTGATGAGCAAAGGATCAGTTTCAGTTTGTCAACAAAAGTGTGAGAAAGTTATTAAAAAGTAACAAATTTCCATATTTCAGTTCTAACATTTTAGTCAAAGTACGTCAAGTAGTTCAATGATAGTATTATAAGCAAAGATGCAAGGATGTTTGTCTTAGTATTGCCGAAAATTCCAGCTAATTACACGATTAATATCTCTTCTCTCTTACCTGACATTTTCGCGAGCCATAATGTCCAGCAGCTTAGCCATGTCTCCTGGCCAGTCACTCAGATGAACACTGAAGTGGCACACACGGTTATCCAGCACCAGTGCCCTCTCCACACACTCCCTCATGACATCCAGTTCCATGTTAGTGCTGCTTACCAGCACAGCTACTCTGTAAGTCAAAAGAAGTCTTCATATTTTCTTGGGAGAGTTATCATATACTATTTAACAAAGTTTTGCAAACAAAAATCAATACAATCTTTAATACAAATTAGCAACGGTAATTCAAATTGTTAAGTTTTATGCATACCTGTGAGTACCTTAATAATTATTAATAATTAAGAAGTGAAGTATGTCCATTGGGTATACTCAAATCTTAGTACTTCCCTGTCCATACTGCCAATCAGGGGAGTTTCTATACTACTTGTAGTAGTGAGGCAAATACAGAATTTACAGGGGTGCAACTATACCCCTTTGCTTGGCAGTCAGTTGTCGGGGTACAATGACGCACTAAATGGGCTATTGCTCTGCTAGTTCTATTCTGTCTAGGATATAATTTAATATTTACTGTTGTGATTTTAGTGGGGAACAGCAACATTTCACACCTGTGACACGCCTGCTATGAATACCCACCACTATCTACGTATATGCACCAATGCTAGTTTGTTAGAAAAGCAAAACAACTTATCAACTCTCAATTTCCTTTCAACTTCATCTCACCTTTTACCCTTTAGCTCTGGAAGCTGACCAGCCAAGATGGCTGCCAATCCCATGGCTCCTTCTGGATCTATGGCCGTGTGCTCATACTCCTGAAACCTCAGCATGGCAACCAAAGAGGCTTTTTCCCTATTCCAAGAACAACAGATTAAGACTAAGGTCTTTATTAATAGGACTGAAAATTTTGCAGCTCAAATAAAAATGTGTATCAAAGTATTTGATATCAATGACACCAAGATCATTTTCAAAACAGTAATTGTACCTAACAGATATCACTTTATCCACTGTTTTCTTGGCCAGTTGATAAGAGTGTACCCCCAATGAGTGCTGGACAAAATCTGTAACATGGAACATGCTGTATGTGGGAATACGAACTGAATGCTTAACTTTTG
>JAUZST010097278.1:0-18820 GCA_034779995.1 Parotocinclus haroldoi
AAAAGCCTGAGTAAATAAAAATGTCTTTAGCCTAGACTTAAAGATTTGGAGAGTGTCTGAATCTCTGACTAAAGTGGGAAGTTTATTCCATAACTGGGGGGCCAAATAGGAGAAAAGAATAGCCACATTCAACCCATTCTTGGAGACCAAAAAGAAGCGCCAGTTAAAAGCTTCAAAAGGTTTGACTTACCGTATCAGTACGCAGCATCAGTGGCTTATCGGTCTTCTTACGCTCCAAAGTAAATATGTCCCCTTTACAAGCTATCACGTTACCCTAGATTATTAGGCAAAAAACTCCTCTTGTCTTCTTGGGCAGCGCTGTTCATTGATCCACAAGCGTCCCTGACAAACTACCACTTTAAAAAGTAAACTAAAGCTTAGAAAATAAATTAAAACCAATACAACAACGGTTTTGTAAGATTCATTAGTTAACAGTTCTGGGCGACAACAGATTACGATTTGTTTGTTTATTTAATAATTTATTTGGCTCTGCCAAACCAAAGAACTTTGTCGGACTGTTGCCAAGCAACACAAACTTATAATGCCACTATCTTGCTACTTTGTTTAAGTCTCCACGTCACTGCAGAAATAAATCAAATAATAAATGGAATAACTTAGAATTATATATTTGGATTTTGCATTGCATTCTTGTTCTAATCTTGTTGTTGATAACCATGAATCATCAATAAATCCTAATTAACCTGTAAAACAGTAAATTAAAAAGTGGTTTTTAAAGTCTCTCTAATATCTGCACTTCAGGAATGCCTCTTGTTTGATCTTTTTTTTTCTATGGGAACTAATTTTTGAATAACAACACATAATGCGTGGGAAAAGAATGTTTCTATTTGCTGTGCCGAGGAATTGAGGGCAAATCCATCACAAAATGCGATCTATCTACAGTATAATACTGTATGACGGATGAAGTAAGCCGAAAACTAAAAACTGCTGTACATTTACAGTGGAATTCTGTTACATATTACCTGCAAATTTACAGTAAAGGCTTACAGTTACGTTTATTGTGTGGTGCTTGGACTTTATGCGCCTAACTCTATTTGAATTGACACAACCGTCATGGGGTTTGAAAAAGTCCACAAATTCGAAAACTGGATGTTTGTCTCAAAAACGTCTTAGTGTTTCAAACAACACTAAGAAAGCTGTTTTAGCACTGTTGTCACTATTTGAAAAAGTCACATTTTTCATGAAAACATTGCAGCCTGATTATGCCTCGTTTGACAAGTGAACTGCTTTTACGTTTGAATAAACAGTTTTACACATAACTCCACAAGAGCAGCTACATGTACTTCGAAAGCAAATGAAACAGCGAGTGCTTGAAACGTTTACTGTGCTGAGCTTGTACGTTATGCCTAACTCTATTTGCATTGACACATAATTGTGAGTGTACTTAAAAAGTCCACATTTTGAAAAACTGCACGTTCGTCTCAAAACTTTGTTAGTGTTTTAGATAAGTTTGTACTTATACACCTGTAGTGCTCAAAATAGCACAGAAGCGTTTGTGAGTTACATTGTTTACATTAGCAAATAATTGTCACTGTGCAAGAAAAAGTACACATTTTCAAAAACTGGATGGTCGATTAAAAATGTGTTATTGTTTTATACAACACGAAGAAAGATGTTTTAAGCATTGATGTCACATTATCAAATAGACACATTTTTCAAAAACACATTGCAGCCTGATTATGCCTCGTTTGACAATTGTATTGCTTTTACGTTTGAATATACAGTTTTACACAGAACTACAAAAGAGCAGCAACAAGTACTTCGAAAGCAACTGAAACAGCGAGGGGTTAAGGCGTTTATTGTGTGGTGCTCGGACTTTATGCCTAACTCTATTTGAATTGTCACAACAGTCAGGGGGTTTGAAAAAGTCCACAAATTCGAAAAAGGATGTTTGTCTCAAAAACTTGTTAGTGTTTCATACAACACTGTTTTTAGCAGTGTTGTCACACTATAAGACACATTTCTCATAAACACATTGTAGCCTGTTTTACACAAAACTACACTTGGGCATTAAGGTTTATTACAAAAGCAGCTGAAACATTGACTGCTCGAGCCATTTACAGTGCTGTGCTTAGACGTTTTGCGCCTAAAACTTTGTTGAAGTGACACATAATCGTGAGTGTACTTAAAAAGTCCACTTTTTGGAAAACTGCACGTTCGTCTCAAAACTTTGTTATTGTCTTAGATAAGTTTGTACTTATACACCTGTAGTGCTCAAAATAGCACAGAAGCGTTTCTATAAGTTATATTGTTTACATTCGCAAATAATTGGCACTGTGCACGAAAAAGTACACATATTCAAAACCTTTATGTTCGTTTAAAAAATGTGTTATTGTTTCATTCAACACGAAGATGTTTTAAGCATTGATGTCACATTAACAAAAAGACATTTTTCATAACCATATTGCAGTTTGATTATGACTCGTTTGACAAGTGAACTGCTTTTACCTTTGACTGAACAGTTTTACACAGAACTACACTTGTGCATTAAAGTTTATTACAAAAGCAGTTGAAACAGCGAGTGCTCGAGGCATTTACAGTGCTTTGCTTAGACGATATGCGCCTAAAACTATTTGCATTGACACATAAGTGTCAATCAGTGTACTTAAAGTCCACGTTTTTGAAAAACTGCACTTTCGTCTGAAAACTTTGTTAGTGTTTCAGCACTGGATTGTCACTGTTTTTACTGGATCTACACCATTTTAATCTACACCATTCATCAAAAGGAAGAGCAAGGCCTCATCGACCCTGCATGTTGGAGGTCCCATCTGTAGAACTCCCAATACACTGTTTCAAATCCAGATTCATTCCCTCCAGCACCTTGCTTACTAGTTGGACAAAATACTGACCTGTGGGTGCTTCACATCTGATCACTGCCACAAGGCACTTATGAATGATATCTGTCACATAGCGTATGACAACAGAGCACTGGTCTTGAGCTGTGATGTCTGGGGTGGTGTAGATTTGAATGGAGTACATACCAGTCTCACGGATTTCTGTTGCTATAATGTTCTTCATTAGGGACAGGATTGTGCTGATTATGTAATCAACTGTTGTTTTTGAAAGCAAAGTAACAAGTGCACCTCTTCCTTTTTTAGATTCAGATTTGTGGATCTGCGTGCTTTTTTCTATGCTGAGTGTAAGGTGCTCCTTGAGGCACACGTCATATTTGCCCAGCAAAATCATCATCTCTAAAAAATTACCATGATCCAGAGTATCATCATCCAGTGTGTATGCTGCCTCGGCCTGTTTGCCTCTGAAGCTCAGACCCCTTTTTTCAGTTTTACAACATCTATGATGCGCTCAAGAATTTGTCGCCTCCTGCGTACTTGCTGCCTGTGACGTGACATCTGAAGTCCAATAAGAAGTTTCTTAACTGTCTTTTTGGAGGATTGAAAGAAGTATGCCTTACCACAAACTCTGTGGTTATCACATTGCTCATGCTCTTCAATTCTCAGGTGTATATGTGTGAAGGTGGTCATGCCAGAAATGAAGGAACTACTGTCACTACCTTTACCATAAGCCATGCAAACAAAGCAGAAGAGTGCTTGATTTTTGTCATTGTATGACAGCCATTTTCTTATTGTACCATTTTTACGGGTAAATGCTTTTTGTACAATAGGCTTGTCTGCCTTCTGTTTGAGGTGAAAACGAAGAAAAAGGTCTAATGTCTCTGATTTGGGTCTGGTGAAATAATCAATCTCTGAATGATGGGCATCTATCACATGTAGATGGGCACATCTCTCTCTGTAGAATCATCAGATTTACTTTCAGCCTATAAATAATTAGTAATTGTTAATTGAATTAGTAGGCCTAAAGACCAACTACACAACCAGTAATAATACTAATACAAAAGCAATAATTAATAATATTACTAGCTGGTATTAGTGCATGAGTTAATGAGTACATTATTATTAATAGTAGTAGTAATAGTGGTAGTAGTAGTAGTATTCCAACCATGATGCTCTTCCCCTTTGCCCCTATCAAATGCTGAGCTTTGACCCTTTTGGCTGTCATCACCCACTATCTATACAAATATTAGCACTGTTAATATGTCAAGTGCTGTGTAAAACAACAGACGCAACAAAAAAAAATAAAAATAAATATGAAACAATGCTAACCTTGCTTGTGCTGCTGCTAGCAGTAGCCTCTGACCTCTCATCATGTCCTGACCCAGAACTTGAAGACGGACCACCAAACTAGTCAGCAATTTTTAAATTAGTTGCTGCACTATCCTTGAGAGCTTTTCTTTTTTGCTCTCTCAGCTTTTCAGCAATACCTTTACGTTTCGTCGTTTGTTTAGACCCTGGCTTAGACTACTCCATCTTTATGGCAATGCGGACTTATTTTTTCACGTTTCAGTAGTGTCAACAGTGTCGCGGACGGATCACATGATGAGTTAGACTCTCTCAGCAGTGTCAGTGTGCATCTGACGTCTCTCTTGACTTGTCACTCATGGGATACAAACGGAAATATAATTAATGTGGCATTAGTATGGACAAGGCTTTTCCAGTTCGTGACTACTTGTAATAATAAGTGACACAGCTGCTGTATGTTTTTGTAGTCCGGCCTGGATTTTCTGGGACAAGTTTTTTTTTTCTGATCTCCGCTGCATGCCGACAGCTCGCATCAGTTGGCCGGTATGCTTGTTCATGTGTTTACAGGCTCATTCCGTGGCCGCGCGCTAAACAGATTTGCCTGACTGGAGCGGGGGAGAGGTAATAGGCACCGTTAAACAGCAGCGTCACTATGGGCCGGGGCCGCAGTGTGCGGCAATGGCTCCTCCACGGGCTGAGTTAAACCGCCGGGGGCCCGGCGGCCCACTAACCCATTGGCCCACCGGTGAAATCCCCAGTAGTAATGTATGCCAATCTGAACCTGGTCCAGGTAGACTATGGCAAAACATCCCAGCATGTCCCGTAGCACCTTGTTAATGAAGGCCTGGAAGACCGACGGGGCGTTGGCCAGGCCGAAGGGCATCACCAGGTACTCGTAGTGGCGCGTGCTGGTACTGAAGGCCGTCTTCCACTTATCCCCCTCCCGGATACGCACGATTGTACACATTTTGTAGGTCGGGCTTAGTGTACCACTTGGCAGAGCGGAGCTGTTCCAGGGCAGGGAACGAGGGGGGGTGATCTGATTGAGCCCCCGATAGTCGATACACGGGCCAAGTGAACCATCCGCCTTGGGGACGAAGAAGAACACAGCGGACAGAGGAGACGTGGAGGGGCGAATCAGACCCAGTTGAAGGTATTCTTGAATGTAAGAGTTCATGGCGGCGTCCTCGGCTGGAGAGAGGGGGTAGAGTCCGGCCTTGGGGAGCGCCTCGTCGAGGAGCTCAATGGCACAGTCGTAGGCACGGTGTGGAGGCAAAGTGGTAGGTATACCCTCACTAAACACCGGAGCCAGGTCATGGTATTTCTGGGGAACAGTAGCAGGCAGGGTGGCCCTTCCACCCTGAGACTGGGCTGAATTTAGAGGTGGAGATGGGACTTGGAGACAGTGGTCGTAGCAATAGGGAGACTAGCGGATAATTTCCTTGGTGGACCAGGCGAGGGTCGGCTTGTGAAGTTGGAGCCATGGTAGGCCCAGGATGATGGGATGAGTCAGTCCTGCCTGTAAGAAGGTGATGTTCTCCACGTGGGTGGCCCTGATGCGCATCTCCAGCGGCGCGGTGATCTTGGTGAGGGAACCGGATGCCAGAGTTTGCCCATCAGCTCCAGTGACGACGTGCGCTGCGGTGAGATCAGAGCAGGGGATCTTCTCAGAGCGGACGAGGTGCTTGGCTATGAAGTTACCCTGGGCTCCGGAGTCGATCAGCACTGAAACGGATAGTTCCGAATGAGGCAGGTACAAGATTATTACAAGACTGAATGAGTTCGAATCCTGACTGGTACTCACCTGGGGTGCGCACGCGCTGGGGTCAAGGTCAAGGGCGGCGCCTGGTCATAGTGAGGTGCTGATCCGAGCCACAGTAGAAACAGAGGCCCTGAGACGTGCGGCGTTGCCGTTCCAGGGAGGAGAGGCGAGTTCTGCCAATCTCCATGGGCTCTGGAGGGAGCGGCGAGGCTGGGAACGGTTTGGGGAGCTGTGGGTGGCGACGAGAAGCAAGCATCCAGATCCAGATCAGCATCTCTGCTCAGGAGTTCTTGCTGTAGATCTTGTCGCAAGCCCAGCCGGAAAGTGGGTAACAAGGCCGCTTCATTCCAGCCACTTTGAGCCGCCAGGGTCCGGAATTCCAGAGCGTACTCAGCCGCCGAGCGAGCCCCTTGGCGCAGGTCTCGCAGTAGCTCCGACGCCGAGCGACCCCCGAGTGGGTGTTGAAACGCAGCACGGAAGGCCTCCAAGAAGTGCTGGTAGTTGTGTGCCTCCTCACCCTGCTTATTCCAGATGGCCGTGGCCCAATCCAGAGCGGGACCAGAGAGTAAGGAGATGACCAACGCGATACGAGTCTGCCTCGGGGGGCGAGTGTAAAATACAGGTCACACTGCAGCAGGAATCCTTGGCAATGGTCTGGGTTTCCATCATACCTGTCTGGCAGTGTGATCCTGTAGGCAGCAGATGGCACCGTCGCACAAGGTGGGCTGGACGGTAGTGGAACGACGACAGCGGGCGCCGGAATGCCTGAGGACGGAGTAAGCTGTGACACACGTTGAGTAAGCGCGTCCATGGTGGGCATGACGTAGCTGAGTGTCTTGTGGCGGATGAAGAGGTGACAAACCGCCTGAGTAACCTCCACGAGCTGGACACGAAGCTCCTCAAGCTGTTCGTCCTTGGCGGGTGCTGAGGCGGAAGCTGCTGTCTCCATGCAGGCTAAGTCAAATGTCACGCCACGGAACAAAGAGACGGAGACAAATGCAGCTCGCGTGGAAACAGGGTTTTATTCAGCAAAAACAGGGTCCGACAGTCCGAGGTCAAAACCGGCGAGGTAAAACGGGAACCAAAGAGGCGAGGCGAGATCGGGGTCAAGACATGGAAAAAGCGAGGTCATAGCACGGTAGGTCTAGTGATAACGAGCATGTATGAGCACTTAGAAACAAGGTATGGACCAAGTGACTTAGCAGGGAGGTAGTGACGGAGGAGCGTATAAATAGGGTGAAGCGAAATGAAAACCAGGTGAATCAAATGCGGTGTAATCAGAACTCGGGTGACGGTGCGCTTTCGATGGGATGGGTTTGGTCGCTGGACCCGCCTGAGGGTGTGACATTGATGACCGACACATCACTTGGCAACTTTGTAGTTTACGCATGTATCCGCAAATAGATGTTTGTGTTGGCATTTGTGATGTGCAAATTGTCATTAAAATCAGAAAACATGAGGTAATGATTTACAAATCATTCAAAACACATATCTTAATCAAAAACAATACTAAGACAACATGTCAGTCAATTCATTCAACAATCCTGTGTTTATATTAAGGCATTTTTAGTCAACTGCAATTGTACCGTAACATTTTTTGCTTGATCCTGTCCATGCTCCATCAAAGCTTTTCTAATCTTGTTAAATAAAATACAATCAAATGCTTATTTTTTAATACTTTGTATATCCATTTTGAAATATCCCTTCATTTTTGTGTACTACTACTACTACTACTACTTCTCTATATCTTTAGTTGCTTATTACTTTTAAAGAGCATAACTACATTACCAGAACCCATTAGTTACAACAAATAAACAAGCATGATTTTATATTTACAGTAAATTGCTATTTACAGTAAGGTTTTTCTAAAGCTTTTCTATCAAATTGAAAATATGTGTAATTATGTATTCACTTTATAGTGTGCTGAAATATTGCATTACTTAACTATGCTCAATAATAACTCAATAATTAAACTAATATTTATTTCCTACCGTACTTGTTATTTCCTTCTTTTGTAATAAAGATGTACTGTATTGGAACATGATAAAGGTCACCTAGAAAAGGACTTGGCCACAGAAGTGCCAACTTGTCACTGCAAGACAGCCTTAATGATGTGCTCCAACAGTCCTTCTCTCAAAGTGAGTGGATTTTGTATCCTTTTGAGCAAAAAAAAAAAAGAATCGGGTTGTATTCAACTTAAATATATACTTGAACAAAACACAAAGTACAATGATGAAGCAATCCAATGTTTACATCAGTTTAGACAACAAATATATTTCAGATCAACTTGTGATAATTACATAATTACACAGCCCTCATTTCAAAACAAGGTTTAGCTATTTTTATAGTTATTTGTATTAAAGCAATCAAACACGCACACTTTAATTAGCTTAAAATAATTGGTTTCAGAAATTCAACACAAATACTACTTTTAATGTTGTTTTTATTACTGCAGTCTCAGATTTTAGTTTAATTTGCTTATTTTATTTATTTAACTTATATTTTATTTATCTTTAGGACTTAGTTGTGCATGGTTGTGCTGTTGTGCCGTTTTTCTGGTGCAAATGTGATGCATATCCAGACATTAGCTTCTGGCAGCATTCCTATGGAACCATATCCCATTATTCATGGGAAGTGTCTTCCAGTGTTCTTGGGTTTATGTGCTGCCACCACCTTCTTTAAATCACACGAAAGATTTTCTATGGGGTTCATGTCACATGACTGTAACATTCACATAATCTTTCATATTTTGTTTCTGAAACCAAGCCTTGGTAAACTTTGAGGTATGTTTGAGATCATTGTTCTGGTGGAGGATTGAATGATGCCCAAGTTTTAGCCTCCATACAGATCTTTCCTACAATTTCCTTGTGATGAACATGTGATTAACCCAATCTTGTTTCCATTGCCATGTGTCAATTGCCAGGGTAAGCAGAGCATCAGGAATCAAGCATTGCTGAGCCATGCTTTATTGGGTAGCTTGTATGGTGTTTTTTCTGACGTTTGCTTTGTTCTTGCACCTTTAAACAACACACGTGAAAATGTCCAGTTTTCTTTCAGTGCTTCACATATGTTTTGCAATTCTATTCTGTGAAGCAATAAAGAAAATTGACATTTCTAGTTGTGGCATACTATAATCTAGCAAATTATGGAAGGCAAGATTTTTTCAGTTGAGTGAAGGAGGCTGAAGCTTGGGCTTTATTGGACCAGTTTAACAGTTATCCCTTGTATACATAAATTTTACCAGGCCCTGGTTTTAGAAGAAGTCTTGATAGATTCTAGGAAGGCAGTCACAGTTACTTGACTTAAATCCCATAGAAAATGTTTGGTGGGATGAATATTAGTGAACTGGAGGCCCAAGAATGGGCAAATATTATTTAGGAATGCTGTCAGATGCTAATGTCTGTCTATGCATCACATTTGTAGCAGGTCATAAAAACACAAGGGTGCTCTACAAAGTATTAAATATGCTGAATTAAATATCATGAAGGGATGGCTACAGGGGACTGCAGTATCCATTAATGTGGTCTTTTGTGTTGAATTTGGAGAAATCAAATGTTTATACGAGTTGTGTTGGGCTAATTGAATTGTTATAGTTTGATTCATTTATTTATTGATTCACACCTGTGACTTTTAATTGGTACATTCAGGTTTTACAGGGCAACTCACAGCAGGGCATGCTCACAATCATTTAACCTGCTTTTATTCTCCTCAATGAACTTCTTTTAATTATTATAAAACATTGTGCTATTTTAACATAAACTAAGTAATCTGGGGAATGCTTTGTTACAAAACTCTAACTTTTATGATCACAGAAGTTTATGCATCGAGCCAGGAATCTGTCTTTGCAACATCAACATCATCAACCCTGCCTGAGAGACCCATTGCAGAACAAGAACCATTTTTTTAAATGATGGAAAGTTATCTTTAAAAATATAAAAATGCTTTCTTCTCTCATTACTTTCTTTAAGCCAGTTATTTTTGTTAGTAAAAAGTAATGGAAGAACAGAACAAAGTAGATTTTATCTCCTTTGCGTTTAAAGTACCAAGGACTTCACCTGTGTAAAGTCCCAAGGACTGAAGAAACCGCAATGATATGAGACAGGCAGAGAAAAAGTTGTGTGATGCATAGCGGCTTTGTGTGTTAGTAAAGTTTATGTTACTTTAGCTCTCTAATACCCATGTGCAGCCCGTCAGTCCGAGCTCAGATATATGTGTAGTTGAGGCAGGTCACATGGCATTTGCTCTTTACTGCGCATTTGCAGCATGTCAATCAGGACTCAAATATGTAGGAGATAGTAGAACTTCCATCCATTAACAGCTAAATGTTCAAATTTCAGGTCCCTTGATATACCATTCATTAGTTTTTAAATATGCTTGCTGGAGATCCAGACATGCACATGTCTCAGATCTACATTGTGAGAATCGACCATAAACATAAAATGACACTACACAACAAAAACATTGAACAGTTGTTTTCACTATTTTGTTTCAAATAATTTGTTCTGGAGAAGTTTAAAGCATTTGGATTTTTTGCACAGTTGTATATACAGACCTTAAACCCATTACAGCAAGACTTTATTCAACTAAACCATATTCTCTTTTTTGAAGGATGCTTCCATAAATGGCTTATTAAAAAAACACAGAAAAGTGGGATCTGGACAGAAGAATGGCAAAAACTGGACGCTATAAACAATTACAATCTGTAAGGATTTAGATTAAAATAAAAATTGTACTTACTCAATTTTTGTGCTTTCATTGTAAGAAGACAATCACGTCTAAAAATGTCAACATTACATGTGAAAGACCAGCATGTGCTTGTCACAGGCATTCCCAGCAAAGACCAGCATGTGCTGATCACAACCATCCAAGAACCAGCAAAGGCCAGCATGTGTGCTGGTCACCAGCATCCAAGAACCAGCAAAGACCAGCATGTGCTGGTCACCAGCATCCCCAGCAAAGACCAGCATGTGTTGGTCACCACCGTCGAAAAACCAGCAAAGACCAGTACGTGCTGGTCACAGCATCCCCAGCAAGAACATGTTGAAAATACAATAAACACTGGTCACCACCAAGTCCAGCATCGTGCTGGTTTGTTTGTTGTTTTTTTCAGTAGGGTGTAGAATGTCAAATATATCTAAAAATTGTTTGCATCTGAATGTCCAAAAGCAGTATATATTTTCCCATTCAAATATATTGGAAGAGGGATCCCATATCCAACCAGTAAGAGAACATCTGTGCTTAAAGTAATAATTAAACGTTGTGTTACGTTTCTATCTAGTGGAACAAGAGAGAATTGCCCCCATTGAATCAGAGTGTCCAAAAGCAATATATTTGTACACATTTAAATGTATTGGAAGTGGGATCTCATTTCCAATATATTTGAAGGGGGAAAATATACTGCTTTTGGAAAGGTGCATTATAATGTTTTTGGACCAATACATTGAGAGGACCCATGAGGTATGATGTAGTATGTCAAAAGTCTAAAATTGTTTGAATCTGAGTGTCCAAAAGCAGTATATTTTCCCCCCTTCAAATATATTGGAAGTGGGATCCCATATCCGATATATTGTATTATTAACAAATATATTGCTTATGGACAGGTGCAGGTTTGGACAGGTTTATGGACCAGTATGAACCAGTAAGAGAACATCTGTGCTTAAATAATTAAACGTTCCATCTAGTGGATCAACAGAGAGTAGCCACCTTAAAAGATGAAAGTGATAAAATATTGTCCCATCAAATTGTTGTCCACAAAATGTGTATTCATCCCAATTGCAATTTATTGAATACTTAGTGAAGATCTTACAGTAGTGAAGGCCTAAATGCTTATTTTTCACACTTCCAGGTTGTCTACACGCACGAAACACACATCACTGGATTCGTCTCGAGGAGTAGATGCCTGATGCCATGAACTTGAGCTTACTCCATGGAAAAACGCAGAAAATTGTGCCGTTTTTGATATGTTTTTTTGACTAAATTAACATATTTATTGGGCACATTGGTGGACAATTTTGGTATCCATACATTTAGGGGAACTCCTGCATTATAGTTCCATTGAGTCCTGGTGCCTGTGTTTTTCCTTTTACCCCCCTGCCAAGCATCTGAAGCAACTCAAGCAACCGAATGCTTATTACACTAACTCCCCGGAAAATCCCGTCGTTTTTAAAATGTTTAGCTAACAAATTTGCATGTCTATTGGGGACTTGGGTGGACAACTTGGTTTCGCTCGGGAGGACTTCTAGATTGCATAACCAGTGAGCCTCGCTATTCTAGAGGTTCTGAAAGCTCTAGAAATGGTCCAAAGTCCAGTAAGAGAAAAAAAGCTTTAAAAATGTCTACAGGGACCTAGAGCTTCTAGATCTTTCACACTGCTTCTAGGGGTGTCAATGGCCCACATAGCAGAATCTTGTCCAGCAGTGTTGTATCAAGTGCGTAAATTTGAATGGAAATATATTGGAAGTGTCCAAACAGGGTCTAGAAAGGTGCTACGACTCCGAAATTCCGGCTGCACGATCAGTAAAGGATTGGAGCGATATTGTTAAACTGGGCCTATACTTGATACCAAGCCATATTCACTTAGGCCGTGTTCCACCAACCATATGGCTATGGTTCCCAGCTTTATAGACTTTTGGCTTTTAATGTTTTAAGCTTTTGGCCTTTGTCAAAGCCCATGGGAGAACCACCAGCACTTGTAATTCTACTAATGCCCCTGGGAGACCTACCATGGTGAGGCATTTGCTAAAGCCCATGGGAGAACCACCATAGAGTCTTAAGGTCAGCACTTAGAATTTGAAGGACTAAACTTTACTAATGCCTTTGGGAGAAAAGAGCCTGATCCCTGGGAAAACCAGGTTGGTATGGTTCCCAGCTTTAGAGACTTTAGGCTTTTAAAGTTTTAAACTTTTGGCCTTTTCCAAAGGCCATGGGAGAACCACCATGGAGTCTTATGGTCAGCACTTAGAATTTGAAGGACTAAACTTTACTAATGCCTCTGGGAGAAAATAACCTGGCCCCTGGGAGAGCCAAATTAATATGTCTCCTGGGAAAACCAGCAACAGGTTACTTAGATCGTGTTACACTAACCATATGGCTATGGTTCCCAGCTTTAGAGACTTTAGGATTTTAAGGTTTTAAACTTTTGGCCTTTCCCAAAGCCCATGGGAGAACTACCAGCACATAGAATTTGAAGTACTAAACTCTACTAATACCCCTGGGAGACCTACCATGGTGGGGGTCTTTGCTAAAGCCCATGGGAGAATCACTTGTTGCGAGATGTGGTGGTTTTTGGTAGAACCCAAGGATGCAGGACAGATCTCACGACATATAATAATAATGGGGTAATAATATAGAAAAAAGAAAAGGAGGTTAAGAGCGGAGCATAAAGCTCCTAAACACAAAAAAACAAAAGGATAAAAGGGCACGCCACGGTGTTGTGTCCCGACTGGGAGCAACGTGTGAACTTGTCGCGCCGAGGTAGTCTGAATGCCAGGGAGTGAGCGTAAGCTCGAGTGTGCATGCAGTGGAAGAAAGCCATGCTGGGGCGCGTCTTATAGAGTGTGTGCAGCCGGGTAGCGAAACACTCAACCGGGGCGCGTCCCATTTGGAGCGGGCAGCCAGCTGGGGTGCAGAAGCTGAAGCACCAGAGGGCAAGCCTGAGCTCGAACGCACAAGTAGCGCGGGGGGAGAAGGAATCACGGAAGACGGTGAAGCGTAAAAAGGCAAGCATATGAGCTCACGGTGCGCTCACGGTGAACGCGAATAAGACCCAAAAGGCGCCGAAGCGCCAGAAATAGAGTATTGACTCTTGAGTATTGAAGCGCCGGGGGGGCGAGCGTGAGCTCGAGCGCACATATGGTGCGAGTAAGCCAAGCCAGGGTGCGTCCCATTCAAGACGGGCAGGTATTCGTGAAGCGCACAAGTACGGGACGGGAGACAGAATCGCAATTCTAAAAAAATTTAAACAGGTCGCAATTAGGATACTGGATATAAGCTGCCTCACCAATAGCTCTGTAATGGCGACCGGCGAGGAAGGCCGAATGCAAAGGTAGGAACCCTAACACCATCATGGAGTCTTAAGATCAGCACTTTGCTAAAGGGGGTTGGGCCACAATTAGCACCTAATCAACAATTAGGAGTGGCATCCCACTTCAGGTATATTTGGCATAATGAGAATATATTGCAATTGGGATGGGGTAGGGCCAGTATGCAAAGGATTTGATTTGAACTTTTGTAGACTTGTTTATTGTGGCTTTGTGTGTAGTCCTTTCTGTGTGGAGTTTGGATGCTCTCCCGCTTAATGTGTGTGTTTTTACTGTGCAATTGACTGCTTCTGATCTGTGTTTTCCAGTATTAGGCCATTTGAGAGCTGGTATAGGTTTCTGCATAAAAAAAAGTATCATGGCCAATCAGGAGACATTAAAGGAACAGACTGGAATCCTGGTAAAACCCATGTACGAAATAAGAGGTTTACCTGAGGACAATGAAAGTTTGCCTGAAGACATGCTTCCAGTTTCGAATCATCATCATCAGCTGCAGAGTTTGTTTAATTTGTTGGAAATAGAGCTGCACCAATTGCAGTTTTCTTCACTGATAATTTCTGTTGTTTTTAAGTTTAAGTTTAAACTGACAACTTTAATTATGTATGTTGAAGATACCAAATTGCCTCTAGGTGTGAATGTGTGTACATGTGTTTGTTTGTATGTCTACCCTGTAATGGACTTGTGCTGTTCAGGGTGTTTCCCTGCCTTGTGGACAGTAAAAAATCGGATAGGCTCCAGCATCCTCTGCCACTCTGATTACAATAAGCAGCCTTAGAAAATCAATGTGACTTATCTGAAATTAGGACTTTAGCTGTTAACCAGAAAAGTCAATTCTATATTAAGTAATCTAGCAAATACATAATTAAATATTTTTTATTTTATTTTATGTTTGAACAGACACACGACCTGTTCTCTGAGGTGAAACCACAGTGAAAGAAATTCTTTGGCGGATAATGACAGCTCTTCGAACCAGTGACCTTGCTAAACAAATCGATTGGCCAGGCATTATGAAAACGCAGTATTCAAATACCTTGCTTTGAAGGCATGGTATCAAACAGTGTGACCACACAAATCATTTTTATTGCAGTTACAATTAAAGTGGTACTTAGTTTATTAAAATCTGTAATATAAACAATCAACCAACTTCTTTAGGATTGGTATAGGGACATAGGTCATTTGCTAATGTACTGGATTTCCAACTCTAGGTACATTGCAGTTAAACATACTGTGATGTGCTACAGTCCTCTCACTATGCACATGCTTTATTAATTTAGGATCACGGTCAAGGGAAAGCTTTTACCTAGCCAGTAGCACAGTGCTAAGGCAGGATAAACACAGTGGCAATCTATTATTTGGACTATGTGAGAAAACCAAAGTTTTAAGAGAAAACCCACACTGGAATAACATGCAGACTTTACACAGGTGGAGTGTGGTGTAATTACTTGGTGATGTATGGCTTGGATGCTTGACCATGGAAACCTATTCTGTGAAGCTCTCTGTGCACTCTCTGTGCACTCTTCTTGAGCTAATCTGAAGGTTTAATGAAGATTGGAGGTCTGTAGTGATTGACTCTGTAGAAAGTTTGTAAAAACAGTGTGCATGCCTAGGTGCTTTATTTTATACACCTTTTATACACCTGTGGCCATGGAAGTGATTCCCGATAATTTGGATGGGTGAGCAAATACTTTTGTCAATATAGTGTATTTTGTTATTTATTTCGAGTTTTATTACTAATTTAAATTTCATTATTGATTTAATTATATTATTTAGTTAATTTTACTATTACTACAATGTAATTATTCAATTAACATCTAGGCCACCCAAGGATGATGAGACCCTTTTTGAGTATTGGTCCTCCCTAGGTTTCTTCCTTCTACATTGAGGGACTTTTTCCTTTTCACTGTCGCCCTAGGCTTGCTCAGTTTGGGATTGGCCTTTTAAGATAATATAAGATTGTAAGGCTGCTTTACAATGCACCATTGTAAAAACGCTATATAAATAAATTTGACTTTGACGTTCATAAAGAAATAAGACACAAAGGACTAGAGATACTTACAATGACCCAGCTAAGAAAATTCTTTTTGAAACTTTTGAACAAGTCTTGATGCTACAGGTAATTTCTTTCAGGAGGTTTTTTTGGTACAATAAAATTACATAAGAAAAAACATATCAATATTTTTTTCCTTACTGAAGATGCAAAATGATAAAAAGAATAAGTGATTGAATGACAATTGCTTGTGATGTCTTTGACTGTGTCTAACATTTATTAGTTTCAACAAAAACTGACTGTCAGATAATTTTCATTAACAAACTGTTCATGTTTCAAGATGGTTGTTCTAGAAGTGGGGTTCATTATTTATAAATGATGATTTTAGACAGCTTAGTAATTACTTTAAAATTGCAAAGGGTTATGTTAATAGACAGGCTACCTTATCCATTGGGTACAGTGACAACAACTGAGTCAACTGAGAGAAACAGAAAGTGAGTGTGAAAACACTCCAGGAACAATAGGTGATCAGAAAAGATCAATTCAGTGCTTTCAGTCAATACATCAGAGGAAACAAGGACACTTTATAGCGCAGATTTGATGTTAAAGAAGCTTTTGCGTAACATGCACATGGCCACCCACACCAGATGATTTGAATGTAACTGAAGCAAAATCTGTTGTGACAGCCGAATTGTACATGGATTATTTGTGCAACTCAGGAACCAATGCTGGCAGACTATGTTAATCTCCCAGATGACTTGAACCTAAAAGTGACTATCTGCTAAGGGCACAGGACTACTTTACCACATCAATGGGAGAATGGATGGAGCCTGAGTGACAACTTCCTTCCCTCCGCCAGAACATTATAAATGGGCCATGGCTGGGTCTACCAGCACGACAATGACCCAAAACATACAGCCAAGGCAACAAAGGAGTGGCTAAAAAGATGCACATTGAGGTCATGGAGTGGCCTAGCCAGTCTCCAGACCATAATCCTATAGAAAACTTATGGAGGGAGCAGGAGGTCCGAGTTGCCAAGCGACAGCCTCAAACTCTTAATGATTTAAAGATTATCTGCAAATAGGACCAAAATTCCTCCTGATATGATGTAAACCTCATCATCAACTACAAAAAATGTCTGACTGCAAGGGGTTTGTCACCAAGTATTAAGTTTTGTTTGCTAGGGAGATCAAATACTTGCAATAAATGCAAATAAATTAATGTATTTTATTCAATGTAATTTTCTTTTACAATAAAATTACCCCTAAAATTATAGACTGTACATATCTTTGTACGTGGGGAATCTTACAAAATCAGCAAGGGATCAAATAATTATTTCCTCCACTCTATATAGTGGGGCAAAAAAGTATTTAGTCAGCCATTGATTTTGCAAGTTCTCCTGCTTAGAAAGATGAGAGGTCTGTAATTTTCATCATAGGTACACTTTAACTCCCACTTGATGCGGGGTCCGCACATACCAACGAAGACGCGACAAAAGAATACTCTAAACGACGTGTCGCATCGCCTGTCATCAAAGACACACATAGACAAGTCAATGCCAATTGTGAGACACCAATTAACTTAACACGCATGTCTTTGGACTGTGGGAGGAAACCGGAGAATCCACGTAGACACGGGAAGAACATGCAGACGCCACACACAAAGGACCCAGGCCGCTCCACTCTTGTATTAAATCCAGAACCTTTTTGTGGCACTGTAAAAAGCTCAACTTCCAAATCGTAAAGTGGAATTAGAATTTAAAGTTGAATGAGCAAACAGTCCTGGCAAATGTTAAGGAAACTTATAAAAATGAGTTGAGCCAATTTTCTTCATCAGAGGTTCTAGTGACTTGTCAAAAAGAGTTAAGGTAAATCCGATTTTTGAGTTTTTATTGAAACTTTAAAGTGAGAAAGGTGCACTGTTACAGATCGTACTTACACAAGACGGTTACCTAACTAGCTATATTTCATGGTACATGTTTGAGTATGTTAACATGTAGGCTGATAATCTGATTCGCAATAGAATAAATCCATGTATATACACCTCGGAATTGAGTAGTCTGATTATGGTCAGTCCGAATGCATTTTCTCTCCGATTAAACGAAGTGGGTAATTATTTAAATAATCTGTTAAATATACCTGTATCCAGTAAATGTTACCCTACGCATGCGCGTTGTAATGGATCGGATTACTTGTAGTGTGCGTGTAAAATGAAGATTTTAATCAGATTGTTGAGTAGAGTGTACATATAGACACCTCAATCTGAATCTGTAATCGGAATGAATTAAATAAGGTTGGAGAAAATCTTTGCGTGTAAACATAACGGGTATCCTAGTAAATCAGGGAAAATCTGATACAACACACATTAATTGTCACGAACGGTAGAATGAGCGTACTGGACTCGAGGATGCAGAACAACGGGAATTTTATTTAGAGACCAGTGAGGTGGCAGGGTGTGTGTGAGCAGAAGGATGGAGTTGAGGCTCTGACGGGAATGAATTGAGACTGGAACCAGGTTGGAGACTGGGACCTGGATGAACAGAGAAACAGCACAACCCGAATAAACCAATAAACAAAATCCTAAGGAGGCAGGAAGGGAAAACTGGAGCGGGGATAGCCAGGGAAAGGAGACAGGAAAAAAGGAGAAATGGGCACAGGGATAGTCGGTGAACTGTATGGGGCTGCCAACGGAACGAGCCAAGGGAGGAACGAGAGAGATGGAGGGAGATAGAGAGAGGGTTAGTAATGGCAGGTAGAAAAAGGGTTAATTCACCGACAGAGGAGCTGTTAATATGAAAGTGGGAAGTGTTAGTACAAACACTGAACGTACAATGACAAACGGACACAGGTGGGGGCGCACCGGAGGGACGGGCTAGGGTGAGACCTAACTCAGCCCCAGCCGGCCGAAAACGAACCAC